>JBBPRH010000032.1:0-102061 GCA_038092915.1 Boletus pseudopeckii
CCTCGTTTTCATCACCTTCTTCAGTCTCGGGCACATCCTCCATATCACCTCCGAAGTCCTCGCTCATCTCAATCGTATTTTCCTCGTCTTTGCCTTTCTCCCTTTGCAACTCCCCACCACCGTCATCTTCATCTTGGAGCCCCTCCACTTGACTCTCGTCCTCGATCTCCTTGCTCACGTTTTCGTTCCCGATTCCTTCACCCAAACCCGTTCCTCCGAGCTCTGTCGCATGCCCTTTTTCATCACCGGCGGCCTCGCCCTCTTCTGTTTCGGGGGGGATACAGAACCCTTGAGTTCCGAGGGTGTGTACGACGGAGCACACGACGTAATCCAACTTGAAAAGTGCGCGAGTCCACCTCGCCTGACTTTCAAGCAGCTCGCCTGCAAAGGACAAGAAACACGACAAGAAAGGCATTACTCTCCTCAACGCTCGCTGACGCGAGGCGTGCGGGAGAGATGAAAGATATGAACTAGCGTTACTTAGTTGGTCTCGCAATGTCGGAAGGTCGAGGAGGGCCGTGAATAATGATGTTATCTGAACGCCGAGTCGAATGTAGTTGTCCTCAGCCTCTTTGGGTTCGGGGGTTGGTTCTGGGAGCGCAGCCGACTCGGAGCATTGGCGAAGCATGGATTGGACAGTGACGAGGAGCGCGTCGATGACACTGTCTGCATTTCCGTCAGCGCTACCCTCCAATAAAGGCTGAGTTAACTGGGAAAATGAAAAACTGCCTTGTTCGCAGATCCATTCTCGGGTAGGTCGGAGGATATATATCAGCTGAGGACAGGTTGTCGACATCTCTTCGAGTAGTCCTGGGAGCTCGCTTAGGTATCTTGCAGCGTCCACGACGGTATTGTAATCATCTAGAGATGGTCTGATTAATCATTCTATTTTCTAATCACGATGTTGGAAATGCACCTCGATGGAGTACGGATGGCATGATGACTTGACAGGATTGTAGCACCTTGGACACACGATCTCGCCACATACGCGCTGAAGTAGCAAGAGTTTGACACCTGCCAATGAGATCAGGAACGGCACTGATGCTCTTCTCTATCTCAGAGAAAACATTCATGCCCTCAGCCAGCTCCTCCAGCGCGCGAACGGAATAACTCAGTGCGTTGTACATTGGTTCAAGTTCGTCAGATGCGTCAAATATGATTGTTTCCGAATGTTCCAAGAGGATCTGGAGGCGATCTGCTTGCTGGCGAAGTGCCATGTATTCAGAAAGGGCTCGGGACAACCTATGGGTATGAACACTGATCAAACCGCACCCCGGTAGCTTTACAGAGCTGGATACTTACCCCGATCTACCCTCGAGGGCCAAAAAGTACCCTGATTCCACCACAGATATGCCTCGAGAAAAGTCGCGTGTCCCCAAGTCCGAATGGTGATCCGAAAGTACGTTCCTGAGCGCAGGAAGACACCCGCGTAGCCGATCAAAGTAGTGTTCCGCTTTCTCCGCGGATGCCATCGCACTCCTCGCGGGCATCAAGGGTTGGTTTCGTATCCAGCATTCGTCTCTCAGCTTGTTGAGAATTTCGGGTTTGACATTGTAGGACAAGCCACCGCGCTTGAGCTCTTTGAGGAGATCGCTCCAGGCCTTTCTTTTTCGTAGAAGTAGGTTCTTCTTGTACTTTTCCCGCCTTTCTTTGGTTAGATCCGGAGGGATGGTATGACTTGCGAGGTTTCTGGAAGTCAAGATGATATCCAAAGAAAGTTGTTCTGCATTCTCGGCGGTATACTTCGAGAGGAGTTGACGGATTGAATTGCTTATGAAGCCATTGAACCTGGCGAAGGTCTGATGGAGATCCACGAGGTGAGAAGGCATGGAAGCCAAACCCGAGGAAACATCCATGAAAGTGACCACAGATGGCAGGGGAGGTGAAGTTGGGAAGATAGTCGGCTCCGCCTGATGGTGACCCTCGGCGTCTCCAGCAAATAACGGGTTCATTTTGTCTATGATAGGTTGTCTTAGAACATCGCGGAACTTGCGGATGATCTTGTATAGCTGATGATGCGTTCTTTGAGCGCTTTGTTTCAAGGCTTGGACGTTAACATCTTTCCAGCTGGCAAGCTTGATGAATGCTTCAACTTCTTTCTCCAGCGCCCGTCTTTGGTCCCCTAGCAAGGTCGAGAGTTGGGGAACGAAAAGGCGAAAGTACCGCCAGGAGGAGTGGACGATACGACCAACTCGAAGCAAAGCTTCTTGATGAGTATGAGGTTCTCGAGGTGCTACGTAGTGGATGAAGCTCTCGAAGCTGCGGATAAGGTCTAGGCGGACTTGGAATTGACCGAGTGAGCTGGATTGAATAAATTGGTCCAGTAGCGGTGGGAGTTGTTTGAGGTATCCATGTAGGCTGCCAGCATCGTCAATTGCACTTTCCTCCACAGCATTCAACGGTCCTCGTATCAGGACTTCGTATAAGCGGAACCAAAACTCTGCCACATCACCAATGAATGTCTGGCTCTGAGATTCCAGCAAACTCTTCCAACACGACAATTCTAACCTTCTCCACCCAACGATGAGAGTGGTCAGTCCATGTTGATGCTCCTTGAGGCTATTGTCACGGTTTGCATACATCTCCCAGTCTTCCATCTGCATCAGCAATTGTTCCAAGGCGGACAAAAACTTGGCAATAGGAGCGGCGAAATCGAACGCTAATATAATATCAGAGCGATCAATGAGATGTTGGAGTACCCTCTGATCTGGCCAATCTCGGAGTATGGAAACAAGCCGTGCACGAAGGGACTGGATCACGTTTGACGCTTTCTTGGCTTCTGGGATATTTGCATCGGTGTAGAAGTTGAAGGAATTTGAAGAAGAATTGGAAATGCCACATATCTCTGTGAGGTGTCCGTGAAGAACAGTGAGCTGGAGAGGTAATGACTGTTTTTCCAGTGAATCTGTCAGCGATGATTGATGGGTACTGATCCAGGATCGCAGAAAGGTCTGTCGTAGAGCATTGAATTTGCTTGTAGTGTGACAGATTTTTGCCAGATTGACCGTGTCGCCCATGAGTTCCAAATGAAGTGCGAGCAGTTGACGTTGCCGATCCGGAGTCATATGATGTGCTGGCTTGTCACTGATATGTCCATCTAAGACTTCGGTAGATTGAAGAGCATCCTCAAAAGTGGGAAATAGCTCCAAAAACTCCCTTTCCTCGGCATCGGCTTCTGTCGAAATGTCATACGTCGTCGTGTTTGTGCGATATAAAGAGTTAAGTGCCTGATCTCTTTTACTGTCACGGGCACGATCTATCGACCAGAGGCGATAAGCTTGTTCATAGGCAGTCCTAACCGTCACCGGTGTTGATGAAAATTGGGTACAATGCACTACCGCGGCGACCCTTAATATGACGAGCTCAGCGACAGGGAGGTTTGCATTGGGAGCAAGTAGGGCCTGAGATAGCTGTGCACTGCGTGTAGATGGGAATGCAACCAGACTGGCCACTAGTTCTGTAGTGTCCTTCTGCAAAGAGGATTGCTGCGTAGCCCAGCGCATGAGGTGGAGACCCAACCGAAGTTCCGCAAATGCCAAACGGAGAATGCATGTGATGTCGTCGAACTCAGTATAAAGAGATTCTATCCGCTGACAGAAGCCGGAGATAGATTGCTGGACAACCACTTCGCGATCAAAGGCAGAAGCGTCTCTTGCCGCCAGAGCACGCGCCAGGTCGTCGATTTTAGAATGGTGGATCACTTGACTGATGAATTGTGACACCTCCAGCCAGTAGGTGTGTAGATTTGTTAGATTGCCCCGAGTTGGAACGTTCGCCGACGAGTGAGGAGCATTTAACGAATTTTTGGCGCAAGCTTCAAGGTAGGCAATGACATCGTTTGTTTCATTGGCTGCTGTTCGGAGCTCCAACTGGACGTGGAATGCTATTTGTTGCGTCAGGAAATCTGCTTGGTCCTGAGCGTAAACGGTCGCGTGGCGTATCATTGCGGCAGGATCGATGGGTATATTGGGAACGAAAAGGTCAAGGATGACTCTGCTCAACGCGATCCAACATCGCCCGAGATCAGACACTGCGGTCTCTGACGATGAGAACACATCCGCATTGTATTGTAACGCAGTAGTCAAATGTCGGGTGGCCATTCGCAGTGGTTCGTGTTTTGTCCGTCCCAATAGATCAAGGAGAGTCTTTGACGCTTCTATGCTCTCTCCTGAGAGACTCGTGCGCATATGATGGAGAGTGGTTTCATCATACGAAGTCTGAAAGCAAGAGGCAACCTTCACAAACGATAAGCTTTATTACGTGCGAGCTGCCACTCTTACTCACTAAAACCATGCTTTGGTTGAACAATGCAGTGAGCTGCTGAAGCCGCGAAGTGTTCGTGAAACACTGTAGCACAGTCAGTCCAATATGACGCTTGACCAACTCCCCGTGCTCCTCGAGCGATGCCAATGACACTCCGACAAATTGACTGTGAAAAAAGAGTTAGAAGGAGGTAAGCATACAGGATACAGGATCATACCTCTTTTCAAAGGCACTGAGCAGGTGAGTTGGGCGGAAGATGATATGTGGCCCACTGACATCCTGAAAAAAGGTGGGTCTTTGGGGAGTGCAACTCCGATTCTTGCTACATACCACTTTTCCTGATTCTTTATGCAATAATGCTTCAAGCCATTGAGTCTCTACCGTAGCGATAACACTGGGGAACACTGAAATCCCGTTATGAAGAAAATGCGAATAGCAATAAGTTCGCGACGCACTGTGGCAGCCCACATTATGATTCCATATCACATGTTGGTATGATGCAAATCGTCGCAGATCTTCGTTCGGGTCCTCAAGAGCCACCCCAATAAGCCGCTGAAGCATCTGTATAATCGCCTGCGCGTTGCCGTATTACCTGTCTATTCCACGCATACCTGTTACGCAGCGAACTTACATCTTTATTTTCCGTATGAAGATCGCAAAGAACCTGCAACTCGACCAGAAGGGAAACAGGGTTGCAAATCTCGTAACGATCTATATTTCTCCTGGGGACCTTGGAAACCCACTACGGTAGAGAATTAGGACATCGCAGAGAACAATGTGGATGCCTTCTTACGTCTTTGACTTGGCTGGATATATGCACTAGTCGCTCGATCTTGTCTGGCTTTAAGTGCATCGGCAAAGTCGCAACAGCAAGGATTTCCAACTGTTCTCGACGTGACACTAGATAGATAAGTCAAGGTATAGGTGGCCGCTCAAAAGACGCTAGCATACCTGGTTCTGAAACTTCCGTGAGCGAACAAGCCAACAACCTGATGTCTACCGAAGAAATCTCCATGGGTCTAACTACGCGTAGTTGCGACCACATATCCACCAATCCAAGACCGGATAACGGAGAGATCGCGTTCTCGAGAATAGCAGACACCTGAGCAAGACGTTGATATGTGGGAGAATGATTGTCAAGTGTTTTTGAGATCAGTTTCGATAGAACTTGGACGTATGAGTGGTCAAAGTCCTTCTGAACGAGGACCTGACGAAGTTTTCCCGAAAGGCTGAGAAGGTTTGCAGATGTACTATAATCCTGCGACTAACGTTGTAAGATGGCTCAGACATTGGGACGAAATGCTCACGGATTGAGAGCCAGGTGAGCCGGAGAACAACTGCTCGAGTAACTCCTGGGCAACTGCTCGTACCTCCGCCAGTACCGATTGCAATGCCTCCAGCAGATTCGACGAGCAGTTAGCTAGAGCTCTGCCGGACCAAATGTTTGACTGGTCCCACCTAGCGTCATCACTCTTATCAAGGAGGAGGGCAGCAAAAAGATGCAAAATTTCAAGTTTCAGCGCATGGTGCGAGCAGTACTCCGTCCGTTCTGTACAGCATGGACACGGTGGATAAACCATGAAATCATCCATTGGCTATATATTTAAGCAAATTGAGTACATCGGTGTGGAGCAGCGGATGCAAGTTCCGCCTGTCATGTGAACACTGACCAAAACATTATCGAGTGGGCACGGAACGATCTGCGATACTCTCTTCACCGTTGAAGCAAGTGTTTTAGAGGCTTCGCTGAAAGCAGGGTCTGCGAGTACAGAGCATAGGAGTCCGTTGGGTGACGAAACTGCAAGGTAACGCTTGAAGATCCAGTGTAGAGGCGGGGGGGATGATCTGACAGTGAAATAAACGAGCGCGCGCGACATTTGATGATCAGAAATGTCCAAGATTGGCGCATGAATGACCAGGGATGACAAAATTGAGTCGTGGTCAATACCAACAGATGGCAAAGGCTGAGATGAGTCATGCGAACACACCGCGAGGATACCTCGGCGTGCCTGTTCGTAGGATCCATAACAAGTTGTCGACGAGCCATCGGGGAGGCGAGAGTGCGCGAGTACACGGGACCGGTCCTCTCCAGTGAAGCAAGTCAACAGAGAAACCTCCACACTGCGATTGCGCATCGCCCTGGAGAGTTCGCCATATTGAGGGTCCACAGTCATGAGCAAACGAAAGTTCGGATGGGGTGTCAGTATCTGTACCTCGCCATTGACGAAGCCCCGTTCAGTTAGGACTAAGTTGCCGTTCGGTTCACAGAGGGAGTTGAGTCGATCGAGGACAGAAGGATTACACATATTCGCGCCATCGAGAACGAGCCAGTGACCGTTCTTCATCGCTCGTATTAGTGGACCATCGATCCACTCGAAACGACCCCTCGTAGATCTAACTTGAGCCAAGTCACGGATTCTTAAATCCAAATTTCGCCGAGCTGCATCAAGAGATGAGTCATCAACGGCAATCATTGACAACTCCGCCAAAAGTCCAGAAACAGCTTGTAAAACCGATGCGGATGTTCTCTGGCCAGATGACAATTCGCGCTGTACGACCGCTTGGTATTGGTGTCTTGAAGTGATCCCACAAGTAGAACGCGCGAACGTTTCGCTAAGCTGGACTGCCTCCTCTGCGAGTGCCATGATTCGTGCTAAAAGGTCGACTTGTTCGAAACCACCCAAAATATCTGTTGTGTCAGTTGCCTTGGAAATGTGGACTTCATCAAGATAGTTGCCTGAAAGGTTAGCAAGGGTTCTTATCAAATTCGTTTTACCACTGTTGCGGGAGCCAGTCACGACAACTAGCCAGGATCTTGAGAGACATGCGCCAATAGCTTCAATTGCTGTAAGATGTGCCTGCAGGACGTCAGAAGTTCTGTGAGGCAAAGTCACGTTGTGCCTTCTCGTGGTGTAGTAACCAAATTGCAGATACGAGCTTGAGGTGACCGGGTATGGGTTAGGAATGCTGGGTGAGTCTGAGGTCGAGAAAACCTCATCGAATATGGCTTGGGCGTATGCGCGATCTTGCAAATTCCTGAACCTGCTCAAATAGACGATACGGATAAAGTGTCTGGGATAGTTAGTTATGCTGGATGTCTGTAAAAGTTCGCCCCATCGGATGATATCCCGGAGATTGAACTCCCAAGGACTCCCCTCCCGACCAAAGGTCCGTTTGTAGACAACTTCATGATTCAAGCGAGTGTTGAACGTAATCATAGCACGGAGGACACGTTCGTCACACCCCTTGTACTGCTCCCGACAGACAACTAGCATATCATCGGGAGTAAGCTCCTCGACGTAAACCTTCGTGAAGCGATCAAGGAAAGATTTTGGGAGGCCTTTCCTACCACCGCCTTGGTGCAACGGATTTTGAGCGGCAAACACTCGAAACGAAGGGTGTCTGGTAAAGCTGCGTCCCAGCTCAGGTATGTAAACCGTGCCTCGATGATCCAGTACCGCATTCAGGCCTTCCAAGACTGCCTGAGGCGCGAGGTTCATTTCGTCGAGAAGAACCCAGTGGCCCTGTTGCAATGCTTGTAGGAATTCTGCATCTTTCCAGGCAAACTCTCCTGGGGCACCATTTTCAACAGGTAAGTCAGAGCCGAACAAGTCTATCAGATCGGTCTGGTCTGAAAGATTGATACGACACAGGCGGTAACCGGCATTCTTTGCCAAGGCAGTGATGAGGGACGTTTTCCCAACCCCTGGGCTTCCCTCTAGGAGGATTGGCTTGCAGACTTGGCAGGCCCTGACCACTCGCAGAGCATTCTCGTAAGCAGTCGGCGCTTGAAGATTGAAGGTGTGCATCATGATGTTTGCTGGTCCCTTGGGGAGTGCGAAAGGGCCAAATTGAACTAGGGTAGACGGATCATACGGGTGAGAGGACGTGTCCCGCGCATCAAACGTGACAAGTTGGTGTAGCTTGCGAACGGCCTCATCCTTGATTTGTTGCAGGGTCTGTAGCGAATATGTCGCCGTTTGTGGCAAGGAACCCAATCCATCCAGAAAGGTCATGTGGGCTCCATGGTGCTGGGCTACGAATGAATTCTCGAACCTGTAAAAAGCTCGTCAACTTACGAATATCTCGCCTGCTGGCATCGCATTTTCTCTATCAAGAGTAAACACAGCATTCGAGAATGCGACCCAGGCCTGGAAAAGAGTAATAAGGAATGTGGTGGGATGTCTTCCAAGACGACTTACCAGCATGTCCCTTAACGTGCAAATAGAGCGGTCGCCAACTCTCTCACACATCCATTCGGTGAACCGCAAAAGCGGCAGAGTGAAGACTCTCAACGCGTCGTAGGCCCAGGAACTCTCGACAATCATCCCAAGGTCAGATGGGTCGTCAACTGGGGGCACCCAAATCTCTGTGAAACGGTTCCGAAGGGCAGGGGATAGTTCCTTCTTCCCGTAATCACCTCCCGGATTCATCGTCGCGAGAAGCTTGAAGGAATCGGCTGCGCGCACAGCAGGATATTCTCCGTCTGAACCCCCTCGCTCAGCAAGTACAATGGTCCGATCTGGCTCCAGCACGCTGTTAAGCCTCTCAAGCACAGAGTCGTCAGCCAGCGATATCTCATCAAGCAGGAAGATATCGCCGCCCCACATGGCTCGGATAAGAGGACCATCATGCCATTCAAACAGGGCCTCAGACACGAGAAGGTTCTTCTGTGAGTCCCGGAGAGCGGCTTCTAGCAAGGGGTCGAGATCCGTCTTCAATAGCACGGTGATCTGGTTAAGTATTCCTTGAGTATCCGTGGGTGCGCTGATGATACCAGCGCGAGCGAGCAGAGACAATGCATCGCGATAAACATCTGGAGAAGCCGTTCCACGACTGCGCACTGGTCGCAAGCCACCGATCAGGTCTGCCGTTTCCGTATTTTGATGACAACTGAGTGTGTGCAGATGCTTGGACACGACTTCGGCATATAATTGGCAAACAGATGTCTTGCCAGAACCAGTCTCTCCCACCAGTAACACCGGCTCGTTGAACCTCAAAGCCCTAGAAACCAGGACGAATAAACGTCGCATAGCGTGAGTCCAGACAACTTGTGAGGATGAAGGCACGGGGCATCCGATGTATGCTTCGACTTCAGGGCCATGTAGATTGTACAGCGATTTATCGTCGATCCGAACCTTCATAACACTCTCTATGACTTCCTTGACCACAGATTTGTCCTCAATGCGCCGAGCTCGTTCTGCAAGGAGCATGTAACCGTTTTCTGCAAGTTCCTGGTACCCTATAGCATCTCTGCCAGCCCACCTGAACAGGTCTCGGAGGGTGGCAAATCCTTGTTTACTTTCGAAAACACGCCCACTTTGTCGGCGGTTTTGCAACTCTCGGAAGACGCTGACAATCCTTTGTCCATAGGAGGGAGCAATTCGACATCGTTGGCACAGGATGGATTCCAGTTCCGCCTGCGGCACATCTTGAAAGTGAACTTCGAGGAAACGGTTGCGGAAGGCGCGGGACAGCACTTTTCGACCGGCGTATAAGCCCGGCGGATTCTGAGTGGCGAAAAGCATGAAGTGAGCATGAGGCCGGACAACTTCGTGAGTTTCTGGAATGACCAATTCGCGATTGTCATCTAATAGTCGATTAAGGGCTTCAAGAACGTCCGTTGGTGCGAGGTTCAATTCATCCAACACGATCCAATGACCGCATCTGAGAGCATGGACAAGCAGACCATCCTTGAATACCAATTTCCCGGTGGCTGGATCGGAAACGTAAGATCCAATATATTCCTGAATATCGGTGTGTTCGTGGTTATTGATGCGAATGAATCGATGACCAGTCCGGCGAGCGAGGTACTCCACCGCGCTGGTTTTTCCACTGGATGTCGGGCCCTCAATAAGCACCGGAAAACGACGAGTGAGGACAATGCGGGCAAGATCAATCAGCTTCTTTTCCACCGAAGGAGTCATGATGTAATCCTCCACTGGATCGACGTAGAGTGAGCCCTTTTCCAGGTAAAACGGGCCGAACTTGACGAACTCGTCGACAGAACGAGAAATAGGATGGGAAGGCACCTTCGTCAACAAGGATTTAGGATTACGGACTCCAGAAAGGATGTGCTTGTGTGCAAGACTCGCGGCAATATCCACACTGGGCCCATCAAGCACCATGGTAAACGCCATTAGGCAACCTTCCCATAACCCTCGTCGCAAGCCGTACACTGGCGAGATGTCAGCCGCAAACGTAAGAGCACGCGTAAGCGTCCGCATGCTATAGTGCGGACGATGATTTGATCCATCAGCCAGCTGGCGATCCTCCGTCAATTGTTTGAGAGCGGCATAGAAGTCAGCGACATCCATGATTGCAGCTTTATCTCCAACTGCGCAGTGGCCAATATATTGGTGAATGATGCTAAGAAGAGTTTCGCGGTCAGCATCTGGCGGGGGAACGTCAATCTCGGTGAACCGTGCTCTGATGTTCGGAGGGAGGTCCTTTTTCCCGACGTCTGTCGCGGGATTCATGCAAGCGAAGAGGCGAAAATCAGGATGACGGGGAGTTGCCTCTAGGGAGCCTTTCTCGGTTAAGACAATGGATGCTGTTGGGCCGCTAAGAAGCCCGGTAACGCATTCAAGTGTTTCCGGACTTGCCAGGTTGATTTCGTCAAGAAGTATCCTAATGACAGGTCAGATACAAACTTGATGAATGATCAACATAAGGAAACACACCAATCGCCAGAGCGGAGCGCCTTGACGAGAGGGCCCTCCACAAAGTCGAAGGCAAATTTGCCATGCCCTTGAATATGTTGCATGTCGAACTCGTCAATGTCACGTTGGAACTTGTCCCAGGCCTCTGCAGACTGTCGAAGCAACGTTTGATCGACTTTTCTCCGTTTCCTCGGCCCATCCGCTTCCGTGGAGGCCAGAGGGGACTCCCTGAAAATTTATTAGAAGCCAGTAATATTCGAGGTTCGACACTCACTGTGCATCTTCATTGAATTTTGACTCGATCCGCTCCTTGGCAAGCCGCACCGACTCTCTCCAAAGAACCACCGCTCTCCTCCATTTGCTGTCCTGGACCGCTTTCCTGACAGATTCCTCAAACTTGATGTTCTTCTTCCGACTGAAGGTATTTCCAAAAAGCTCCAAAAACTCTGCATGAAGCTTCGAGGCAGGAATGCGAGTATCAACTGGTTTAAAACCACCAAGTAGGTCTGAGGATTCCGTTTGATGAGAGAGATTGAGCGAAATCAGGGGGCGGCGGAGCAAAGAAGCAAGATGAGTGATGGCGCTAGTCTTTCCAGTACCAGTCTCTCCAGTCAAGAGTACAGGTTCACAAAGGGATATGGCAGTGGCAATTCGTGAAAGAAGGCACACTGCAGGTTTGTGCACCGCGAAGGGACGTGTTGGTACCATGAGAAACATCGGCTTTGGAGGTCGGGCAGGGAGACGTACGCGGCCAATGCCAACAGCGAGAATATCACCGTTTCCATCTCTCTCCTCCTCGAACGCGGGAACTCGGCCACTGAGCACCCACCGACGACGTTCAAGGTCTAGGCCGATATGGTCAGCAACAAGAGCAGCGATGTGATCAGAGTGAGCTTGAGCTGAAGCTGTAAGGGCGCCTGTACCGAAAAAGACATCCCTGGCTTCAAGGAAAAGTTCCTCTCGAAACGCAAGATTTGGGAAGAGTGTAGCGAGAGGAATGACGTCTTGATTGGAGACTTCCACATTCATGGAATTATGGGATGATGGGAGGAGTGCTTCCACCCGACGACAATACTTTTCAAGTTCCCTCAAGCCAACAGACCTACCCGAGGCCGTTGTGCCTAGTCTCTGAACACCGGCCCAGATTTGTAAGATCCCCCGTGCAAGCGGCTCCCCTAGCTTAGGGAACCGCGATACAATAATCATCTTGATTTCGTCTGATGTTGGCGCATCGACTACGAGCTCCTGGAACTTGTGCGCCCCATAGAAGATCGGGCTCGGAAAGCTTCCGCTTGTCGATGGGACTACTGAACGTGTCGCGAAGATAGCAAAGCGTTCCGAGGCCCTCACTCTGCCTCTGTTGGGAATATCTATGCTCGCGCGGTTGCCAATCCATGTGCCGGGCGCCAGAGACTCGGCAAGGGGTTTGATAAGACCCAACACCTCCATACTTGCACGATCAATGTCCTTCAAGACTAACCATTTCCCTTCTCTCATAGCACGAATAAGCACACCATCTTTCCATTCGAATGTTCCAAGTTGCGTCGGAGAGGAAACGTAGGATCCGAGAAGTGAGCGAGGGTCAAGTGATGTGTCGGCAAGATGTACAGTGACAATCTGATCGTTTGCCTCAGGGTATACCATAGAGGCAAGCTGCGAGAGGAAAAGTGACTTTCCGGACGAAGGGGGGGAAGTAATGAGAGTAGGTAATCGGAGGGATGTATAAATTGCAAGCTGTCCCAACGCTTCGATTGCTGAAGGCGTTGTAACAACCTCTACGGAGGAAGGAGGGAAGGGACAAGATTTGAGCACAAGCATGCCATGAATATTGGCAGTCCATGAGCTGGTAAAGAGATTTTAGAACAAGGTAAGAATATCTCAGAACGAAGAGTCTTACGATAAATCACCATTGGTTAAGGGTTGAACTCTGTCACCTTCAAATGAATAGAAGTCGGAGGCGGCAGCGATAGAATTGCGGTTACGATGGATCCGCTGAAGCTCCATCACGGGCATTAACCATCCATCGATGGTAATTCGACTCCCATCAATATTTTTCCCATACGAGAGTGGACACTCAACCACACCTGGCTCACCGAGAACTCGTGTCTCTAATTGGACGCGCTCCACTTCGGCCATACCCGTGTGTAGCGAATAACACCTGATTGCCAAGTACTTAACTGCAGCGTCGGGGTGAGGTGTAGTGAAGAGAGTTGATAAATGTGATATGGGCCAGAGCAAGTCGCCGGGAAGTAGGCGGTTGGCTCGAAGCAGGCGATAGTAAGCAAGAAGCAGGTGATGGAGACGTTTTGCATCCAACATGGCAATCGATTGACACTCTTCGACAAAGCTCAACGGGCCTTGCGAGAAACATGGCCGACGCAAGAATGCAGACAAAATTCTATCCGACAATTAAGAATTTGAAAGTAGAAATCAAAGAGGACTCACGAAAAAAGTTCCTCGTGGTTTTCTATCAACATGCAAAGAGCACCAAGTCTATCTTCGAGGTCCTCTTGGTCATCTAGCCATCTTGCGCACAGGTCGACCAACAAGGGTCGAAAAAGGTCAGATATTGGCACAGTGAGAGAGGGAACTGCTAGTAGTTTCGATAACGTTAAAAGCAATGTTTTGGGTGATGATGCAAGTGATATCTGAGTCGAATAAGTCGAGTCTGGAGGCAAGATGGCGAGCAACGCTCGTGCCTGTTTTGAGAGATTGATCGTAAGAGGATCGTTGAGTGTATTATGAAGCGACATGATGAGCTGTCAATAACGGCTACGTTGAGAGGAGTATGCACAACCGCGCACGGCTCAGATGGCAAGCGACCTCGAGCTCGTCGTCCCTGATGATAGTTGAGGCAGAAAAATCACTCGCGATGCATCGACTAAGCTTCGTGCACGTGACTGCAAGCAAATCAAGTCTTAATACTACGACTTCCTCTTATGGGTTATCGATTGTGCCAGTGTGGGTCAGGTTCGGCCTTTTGTCTCGAGCTAACGCCGTCCATCATCATCTCCATCATCATCTTCATCGCACAGAAATGGTCAAAGATACAAAAATACTAGATATCAGAGATCAAACTCTCAAGCTCAATACCGCGGCGGACGTTGTACCGCTCCTTGAAGGCTTCGACCCCACATTAATCGAAGAGGTTCATCTGGGAGGTAACACCATCGGTATCGAAGCTGCGCGGGAGTTTGCAAACTTTTTGGAGAAGACACAGAACTTGAAGGTACTTCCCGTCAGCCGTGCATTTTCGTTTCTGATTGTGGGCCAGGTCGCAGACTTTGCCGATATCTTCACTGGTCGTCTCATCTCCGAGATTCCAGACGCACTCAAGGCTTTATGTGACGCTGTTGAGCACAAAACAACACTCGTGGAAATAAACCTCAGCGATAACGCTTTCGGCGTTCGCTCTGTTGAACCGTTGCGCAACCTTCTCGAGCATAACCATTTCGAGATCCTTCGGCTCAATAACAACGGTCTGGGCCCAGAGGCAGGGATAATGATCGCGAGCTGGCTGAAGAGGTCAGCAGAGTTAAGCAAGGAGAAGGGCTTGACGTCAAACTTGAAGACGGTCATTTGTGGCAGGAATAGGCTTGAAAATGGATCCGCGTCTGCATGGGCAGATGCTTTCGCTGAACATGGAACACTGGTGGAAGTCAGGCTTCCGCAGAATGCCATTTGGACTGAGGGGATACACGCACTGGCTGAAGGTTTATCCAAGTGCCCAAATCTACGGTATCTCGATCTTCAGGACAATACATTCATCAAAGACGGATCCAAGGCAGCTGTCGACGCATGGGCACATGCCCTTCCAAAAATGACCGCCTTGGAGACCCTCATTTTCTCGGACTGCGTATTGTCAGAGGAAGGCGATGATGAGGTACCACCGCCCCTGCAGAAGCTTGCGGAAGGATCAAACCAGAACCTGGTGACTCTGGTGCTCCAGAACAACAACCTCAATGCGTCGACATTCAGGTTCTTTTCGAACTCAATGACCTCCTTGCCCAAGCTGAAGAGGCTAGAACTGCAATGGAATGATGTTGACGAAGATTCCGAAGACGACATTGACGCCATCCGACTAGTTATGAAGCAGCGCAGTGGAAAAGTATTGGCGTATGAGGAGGAGGAGGAGGAGGAGGAGGAGGAAGAGGAGGAAGAGGAAGTAGGAGTTGAAGTGGTAGAAGAACAGGTGCCATCCGAGGAAGCACGGAAGCTCGAAGGGGACGTGAACACGCTCTCTGACATCATGAGCAAAGTCACTATTCATTGACTTGGTCAACATGGCGGACCCAGCTCCTGAGTCAGGCAAGTTGGTTACAGTTGCCGCGAATTTCAGTTGTTGCATGCTGGTTAGGAAGGTCGAGGGCGTGTATACCAATTGATCGCTAATCATATTACAAGCGGAAGATTGACAATGAGTGCGGATATATTACTACCCTCACCATGGACGAGAGGATAATTAGACATCATACGCATAGAACTGTGCCGCTAGAAAAGTTATGTCATCTCAGCCAGCGAACAAGAGACTGACTGGTGAATTAAACTGATACTACTACTAAATACTAAAAGGCTGGGTCACAAGTAAACATTTGACGATTCAGTCCCCCCTCTGGTTCACCAGGCAGAATATCAGGGTGTTGAGCGATAGTTGTGGCCGCCAAGCTTCGTTGTCCTTTCGTCGAACCAGGCCTGAATGTTGTCCGACAACAACTTGGTCATGCAGTGAGTACATAACCAGTCGTCCTTTTTCCAATCCTTGTACCGCTCTGAACGGATATCAAAAATCTCCTCGATGAACTGGGGGTATGGGATCGACTTGACCGCCTCTGTGAAAGAAACGAGCAACTCGAGCGGTCGTCTCCTCTCGAGTGACAAGAAACTCCCCAGGCGAGAAGGAGCAATAGCTAGGATCATGTATTCCCAATCTGCGAGGATATCCAGTTATTTTCATGAACGAGCTGCTGGAAAGTCGACTTACTGCAAACACTCCACAACGAATCTCTTCCAGAGAGAGAAGGCAATCCTTGACATTGACTGCCTGTGGAAAGAGGTAGGCCATATTCACCATAATAAATGGTCTGAAGAACACACAATCAATGGTTTTCAAGAAGTAATCATCGAGCACAAAGCGCTGTCGAGGTGACAGTACTCCCCCACTGGTGATTGACGCAGTCTCTATTGCAAAGAAAGCACGGGTCATGGCTCGCCATGTGCTATACCATTGCGAATCGATAGGACGGAAAGATGGCCATTTTCCCCTGAAGGCGTCCAATGTGACCGCTGGTCCACTCCAGACAAGATAAATATCGTCTCTATCACCAAATCCTAGGGAGCACAGATCACTAGATGGGACGTTGTCCTGACATTCAGGTACTCACGTGCCGGTCGTGCGGTGCGCTTGACAAACGCCCATTTGGCAAGATCCAAGAGGAACCTATGTACCTCGTCGACCCCTATGGGTTCAAATTCTCCCAAACTCAACAAAAAGGTTATTTGTTTCTTAACGAATGAATCCTTGAGCTGTAGATGGTTGTCATTGTTGTGTTCAAGCCCTTCGTCAACCAGTGCTCCTGGCCCGTACGTCGCAGCAAGAAGCCAGAGCCTGTACGCCGATCGCTGGAATCTCAACGACTCGGCGGCTGAGAGTCGGCTACTCCTAGACCTCGGGTCCTTCTCTCTTTAACAAGTGATCACTAAGACACTGCCCAGAGCGCGAAATATGCTTACCGCCAACTATAGATATCTTCAAGTGTCCGAACGATGGCAGCATGGTCTCGCAAAAGGCGTGCTTGTGCTGGAGTGATCGTGAAGTCTTGGGGAAAATCTGCTTCCTGTTGAAGTTCGTAGGTCAATCTTGAAGAATGGGTATCGCCGAGGCACCTGACGAGGCGCAGGGCCTGTGGTAATGCGGAGCCAAACTGACTGTGCGCTACAGCGCCAAGGATAGAGTTTTGTCGACACCGAAAGGTAGAGTAAACAGACTTGGAGCACGAAATGAAATCCTGCAAACTCTGGAAATCGGGCAGCGCCATTAGGAGACAGTCCGCGAGGTCAGCGTTGAACGGGAATGCCGGTAAAGACCCGGATCGCAACATGACGGGCAGTCAAGCGAAATTCGCGAAATTCTCTGTATGTCGTCTTGGCGAAGTTCAAGTTGAGGAGACGTGGGAGTAACACGTTGAAAGCGGACTGCCGCATGAGCACTTAAGTAAAGCCGACAAGAACCTGTGAAGGTTACTCACTAGCCTGAATTTGATCGAGGGAGTACTCACCGAGGCGTCAACCTTGTTTTGGACGACTCCTGTACTTGGCAAGTTATTAATGTCATTCACTACCAATTCTCCTTGATATCCCTGGGACCTCATTCGTACCAGGGCCTCCCAGGCGTAGAAAGCAACTTACACATTTCTCAAGTGAGACTTTCATGTATACCAGCATGCTACTGGCGCTGTTAATTGATATCTGATAGTATGCACCATGATATGATTTACCCACGGCATTCCACGCCCACACCGACATGGCGGCTACTCGGATCCGAACTGCAATTTACGGTGAGAACTGACAGCTGCCACTGGCAGTTGTATTGTGCAGTGGGCACGTCGATGACTGATTTTGATGATATTGTATGCAATGAGATAGTACACTTGGGGTCGGCAAGCAAGAGTCCATCGCCGTTTTCAAATGGCGACCGTACCTCTGCAAGTCTTGGACGGACAGCAACTCGGGTGAAAAAGTGGCGCTACCTTGCCTTACAAACCATCCACCTGCCTTCGACCCCTTCCTTGGGCCGAAGTTGCCCATCCTGGCACCTCTCCCGCACCCATTCGTCAAATCGCACAACAGTCGTTTCGGAACCAAAACTGTCAAAGAAGAGTCGTTTTCCCAACCACGTCTGCGTCTCGTCAGACGAAGAGAGTTCCCTGTACACATTGCGAACGACCATCCATGCTTCGCCGCGTGCTTTCAACCGGAGCCGGGAAACTAGCGCATGTACCGCATTCCGGGGCAAATCCTGGAGCACGGTCGTGGCCTTGACATTCGAGGATGGAATCGGACGGGACGACGGAAGTAGGTGTTTGAAGGCGTCAGGGTGTGACAACCTCTCGAATTGAACAAAGTTCAAGGTGCGCAAGCTTCGAGCCAATGATGAGATCCACAAGTATGCGCCGGATGGTCGTTCCAGTAAGTTTGGAACAATATATCTAATCTGTTCCAAATACGTTTGCTGGGAGGGGAAGGAATCAACGAGTTGGTGGAGGAGCAGGATTAGAATGGTGGTGAGACGGAATGGCTGTGGAGCGGGGGTTGCTGAATAGACATCTGGCAGAAGACGGGACAAGATGGACGTTTGCACTGGCGACTCGAAGACAACCGACAAGTAAAGTGAGGTCTCGTAGACTAGGTTAATGGTTGAGATTCGATACATGTCTTGGACGTCAGACCAATCCACTGACCTTCAAGCACAAAGCCATCTTTCCGGCCAGACGCGAACAGTCCCTCGCGCAGTTTACCTATACACAGAGATGGTTAATTACACCGACCTACGCGAGGCGATATTCTCGACCTCACTCACGGAATAATATTAATATGTTCTCCTGGTTGTCCCTCTTCTGTTTTTGCACTGACTCGATCTGGGGCTTAGTAGGAGAACCGGCCCCATACAAATCCCAGAACGTTCTCAGCTACATCGTCGAATGTATGTTGGCATAACAGTGGCCCATCGGTGAAGCAGCCTGAAGTTGCAACGCACTTTCTTGTCGATAAAGGTTCTGAACTCTTCCTGCACAGTGCGTTCCTTCAACCTGGGCAGCTCAGCGTTGTCGGGACCAGAAATCACTAGTGCGCTCACAAGTCACCGTCTTTTTCAAGACCACTGCTACGGCTAACAGTGGCAATAAGTTCCATGCGACGATCATGATCGTTGCTCCCCCGTCCACCTTGTCCGACATTAGGTGGTCCTCCGAGCTGAGCACTTGGCTGAACGACACGTCGACCTCGGCCCATGTTTGGTGGACAAGGTTCAAACCTGAGGTGCTATACATTTCAAGTTTCTCAGGCTCATAGAATACATTTCAAGTAGTTCAAATATTGCGAAATCCATCCGACTTCCCTGGTATCCTAAACCAGGATTCAAGCTCGTAACAGTCATCCAATCTAGTCTATCTATATACCCTTGTATTTCGAGTCATTGTGATGAATACCCACTTCCTCTCAAAGCCATTCCCCCCTGAAAACCCACAGATAGATACTCTTGACAATGTGTATGGTAATCGCATATCCCAAAACCATACCAACTAAGTAGGCGTAAAACATTGGCTCAGGAGGCGTCAACTGTAGGGCCGAGTTGACCTTAGGAATGTACGGGATGGCCATCGACACACAGGCCATCCCAAAAGTCACGACGACCACAGGAAGGGAGGCTCGCGATTGGAAGAAAGGAATCTTGTGGGTTCGGAGGAACTGAATGATGAAGAGCTTTTCGGGCAGCCGTTAGGATGCATACATGAGGCATGCATGCTAGATTTCATACCTGTGTCAGAGAACCTTCCAAAAACCAGTTTGTTTGCGCGAGTGGGACCAGTGGGGAATCTAAACTCCGAATCTTGTAATGGAACCTTGAAGTAAAGTTAGGTAAAATTGATTAAACCGACAGAATAACTTACCAGTTGATAGCGAACGTAGTGAGGTCGAACGGGCTAGAGAAAGGTCCTAGACAGACCATGAACCGAACAATGGACCAGGCACTCCATGTCTTAGGGCGTTCGAGATACTCAGGATCAACATTGTCCCTGTCACGAATGAGTTTACTATCCGAATAACCAAGGTAAAAACCCGAACCAAGGAATCGATCCCTGAGAAAAGTCGTAGAGCAAGTTCTGAGTTAATAGCTGCAGCGGCAACATCGGCTGGTAAGGCAACCAAGCAGAAGCAACTACAGGTTCGAATTGTCACGTTAAGACCGTCCCCCCGCGAGACCATATAACGTACCCAGTACCGAGAAGACATTCCCAAAGTTCGATGAGCAAGCCATCTTGATATACTTGACAGTGTTCAAAAGCCTGTTCGCCAGTATGAGTCTTATGGTTGAACCGCTGCGTTAGAAACTTACGTGAGCCTGCCTTCGACCACGCCTCGCGCGACAACGTCAAGGCTCTTCTCCAGCAGAATGACGTCCGCTGCCTCTTTGGCGATCTCGGTTCCCGAGTCCACGGATATCCCGACGTCAGCACCACGAATAGCCAAAGCATCGTTGACTCCATCCCCCAAGAATGCAACAGCGCGGCCACCGCCACCTTTTCGTAAAGCCTTCACCACATCGAGTTTCTGGTATGGCGATAACTTCGCAAAGATAACCGCACGCTCGATTGTTTCGTTCAGCAGTTCGTGGTCCTTGGCAAGTTCGGCGAGCTGAGGTCCAGTGACGATCAGACTGGATTCATCGACATGCTCGGAGGACATGTCGGATACCGCTTCTTCATCCTTTGGGGACCGTGCATCAGTTAACCTCGTGGTGTTGACAGGATCAAAAAGACCAAGGTCACGGGCAACTTTGGCAGCTACCGCTGGGGCATCTCCAGTGAGGATTCGCACCTGGATCACATTGGTCAGTTCCACAGGACCACGCCAGCGACGACGAAATGGATGACAATACCTGGACATGAAGGTTTCCAAGGTTCTGAATTGCCTCTGCAGCGTCCGGTTTCAATGGATCCAACAAGGCAACAAAACCAACGAAAACCAAGTCTTCCTCGTCCTCTGTAGATATGGTCGTACCTATTTTGACGGATGTCTTACGACAAGCGACGGCGATCAACCGAAGCCCGTCCTCGTTCAGTCGCTTGGCAGAATTGAGGATTTCAAGACGATCAACTTCCGTCAATGTGAAGGATGAGGACGAGTCGAACCCGATATCCCTTATCGGTTTCAAAAATTCTTCATCCTTCAAGGCGGAAACACATCGCTCTAGAACCTCCTCCACAGCGCCCTTGGTTATGAACAATGCTTCTCCCTTATTCGCAGAAGGGTGGTACGTGAGAACTGAGAGCATGCGACGCGTGGAGTCGAATGGAACTTCGCCGAGTTTAGACCAACCGTCTAGTTGGACATCATTGAGAGAACCCTTCTCAGCTTGGCCAATATAGTCCAGGATCGCACGGTCGATGGGACTGCGAGACCCCGTTTGCAACAAGGAGTTAATAAAGGACAAGTTGACTGGGAGGTCTGACAGTTCGCCTTTGGTGTTCACCGATTTTGCCACGCGAACGAGGTCAGCGGTCAATGTGCCTGTCTTGTCGGAGCACAGAACGCTGACTGCACCCATGTTCTGGATGGCGTCGAAGCGCTTTACGATGACCTTCTGCCTCGCAATGCGGACAGCCGACAAAGCCAAGTTAGAGGTCTTTGCAATCATAGGTCAATGATGGACGACTGGGGAAAACGGTGCGACACTCACAACTATCATGGGAAGCATCTCTGGGGTAATCCCAACAGCAACCGCAATTGCGAACATAACAGCGCCTTTCCAATTCTTGCTAACTGCTCCTTGGACAATAAACACAGCCGGTGCCATAACCTGCATGACACGAAATGTTGGCACACGTTGGGAGAAAAAGAGAACCAGGTTTGGACTCACCCCCATGAAAGCCAAAAGGATGTAGCTGACTTTCCTGATACCCAATTGGATGGCGTTTTCTGGCCTTTTCCTGTTGAGCTCCTCAGCAATGGAGGCCATGTATGTGTCCTTTCCGGTCGAAACCACAACCGCGCGGCCATTTCCGGCTGCAACCGAAGTGCCAGCCAAGCAGACATTATGATTATCCAAAAGATGGAATGGCTCAGACTCGTCCACGGCGGTAACACGGACGACCTTGTCGATTGGGATTACCTCTCCTGTGAGCGATGCCTGGGTAACGGACAAGGCCTCGGCGGAGATGACAATACAGTCCCCAGGGAATACGTCGCCACCTATAAAAACGGTTGAAAGTGAGAAGATATGCGAGCGCAAAATGGCGTACTGGTGATAGCGACGACATCCCCGGGAACTACGTTTCTCAGATCGATCTCAATCTCCTGAGGGATGGAGTCCACGCGACGGATGACACGAACACGGGTCACGATTGACTTGACCAGCTTGAGTGCTTGAACCATGGACTTCATCTCTTGCCAGTATCTGTTAGAGAGGTAGCGAGTCTTAGCAGAGTTAACAGAGTAGTATAAAAGCAAGTACCTCAATGAGGTGGAAGCGACGACCATGGCTATCATAACTACGAAGGTTGGCACGGAATCCGTTGCGATGTTGATGAGGGCGAGGATCGTCAGGAGGACATTGAAGGGGTTCCAAAGAGCGGTCCATAGGATCGCCAGCGCGGCCAAGGGGCGCTCGCCAACCGGGATATTCAGGCCATGGGTATTGAGGATCTCGGTAGCCATTTCCTCTGATAAACCATCGGAGCGCCACGTAGGTTCGAGCCTTGGTGGACATTCAGAGAAGGCAATGGAAAGATGTCTCGAGCTTACTCGAATACATTCGAAACAGGAACGCGGGCGAGCCGAGCAAGCCTCGCAGTCAGTTCGGCCTCTTTCGTCTGAGTGGCAGAGTTTGATTTGTCTGGACCGTGCTTCTCCAAATTGCCACCATCCCTGAAGCGGGCAGGAACGAGTCTCGAGGCAAGAATGACATTAAATGAGAATGGCATGATGAACTTCCGTTCGGTGGTTATACGGACATCAACGCAGGTGCAGTCAACCGGCGCAACACACCTACCTTTTTTTTTTCGTTACAACTGGCGTTCAAAGGTGAGTTACTTGGGGAGGCGAGCAAACTGCGACAAGTTAGACGAGGTATGCAACATGGCGACAAGGAGCAACGAACAGAGACGTAGGTACAAGCGTACGAAAACTCCCATCTGTTGGATAGTGTGTCTGAGGAAACGGCCAAACGAGCTGGTCGAGGTTTTATGTGGCAGGAAGTTGGGCTCTAATCTCCGACGCGACAGGCTCGGAAGGCCGCATGGAAGGGGCATCCGGATAAAAATTGCCATTGGCCAAGCAAGCGTTATGACCAGTTTGATCCGCTCAAGCCACACAAATGTGGGCCTGACTGTCTCTGTTTGAGCATGAAAATTTCCTCGGCCGTGCAGACACCTGCTGAGGGCGAGCTACAGCCGCAGAGAACGGCTCGCTCCACATCAAGCCCGATGGAAATTTCCTCACGAGGCTGAGCCTGGTGACCGCGCCTACTGGTGTGATGGTGGCGGTCACTTGATGACATTCTCAGATTCAACCCCAGGGGTACAAAGATGAGGGAAGGGAACACGACAATATTTACGCCATTGGCCACAGCAAAATACTGCAGCTGCCCCATGATCGACCGATGGAATCCCTGGCCACGTGTTTGTTGCGCTGTTTGGATTCAGAGCTTTTGCTCAACGCACTTGTCGGTGATTACTTGACTGGCTTGCTGCACTCGCTTCCACGATCGACGGTCATTAAAGTACAGTGCACTCGTCATGCATTATGATGTATTATAATATGCATTGTGAGATACTGTCTGGCGTGGACTGCAGGGGTTCGATTTGACCCCACCTCTACGCCTTCCGTTCCAAGAGTAACAAAAATCAAGTATAACCTGCATCGCGTTAACCCGATTCTAGAATGTAGTTCAATCAAACGACATGGTCATTCCCATCGCATTATTACTGTTGCGGATGCGCCACCTTCAAAGCTTCCCTTCTGTGACAGAAGAGTCTCCATCCACTTCCTTCTTGTCTAGTACTTCTTTGTTCTCCGGACATTCTTTCTGTCCTGGCCCTGTGTCTGAATTAGACCAAGACCCCGGCGAGTCTTTCGAAATTGCGAGAGATTTCTCCAGGTCTCTCGCAATGTGGTCCACCTCTTCACCAACCTTCACTTTCGTTTCTGACACAGCCGCTTTATCATCGACCTCTACACTGTCTGCGGTTGCTGCCCACGCTCTCTCGAGTTCCTCCTCCCATCCAAGCTCACAGCAGAGCTCCTGGACGATGTCGTCGCATTTTCCTAACAAAACAATGTCATCTTGCCTGTCAAAGTCTCCGACCTCATCCAGATTAATCAAGACACGAGGACAGTCATCTGGCACCAAGTCCACCAGGGATGCGAACGGATGAACTGTCAGTGACGTTCCCATCACTATTAACAGGTCAGCATGTCGTAGCGAGTGGATGGATACGTGGAACTGCGGTGGGAGCTGGACAGCAATCAGCTCGGAAACCACGGCGATCGAAACGTACTACGAATACGTACGGCTTCCCCAAAAAATACGATATCGGGTTTGACCAACCCTCGGCAATGCTCACACCGTGGTATCGTAGAGTTGATAACAGCTTTCCTGATCTTTTCGTCATCATAAGGCCGCTTGCACTCAATGCATCGCTGCGTGGCGAAACTCCCGTGAGCTTCAATAATCTTCTTCTCTGGGACTCCCGCTCTCCGCTCAAGCGTGTCGATGTTCTGGGTGAAGCAAGTGTGGAGAAGACTATGCGCATGCAACACTTTGATGAATGAGTGGGTGACGGTTGGCCGATAGCGGCCAGGGTAGAGCTCCTTCGCAAGTGTATAAACTTGGTGCATAATTGTGAGTCGCGGTGCTGTGTACCTTCAAGTGCAATCAGTCACTTACAAGGTACTGGGTTCCTTCGAAAGAAGTCTATCTGGAACACTGCCTCTGGGTATGGTAAATTAAGCCGAGCCAAGTTGGCCTGAATCCAGTTGGCCAGTCAGGAAGAGAGGCCCTCTCATAAGATGGTGCTCACGTATAAGCCTATCGTAATTGAGACCACCGAGTGTCACCGACATGTTTTAGCGATACAAGCTATGTACACAGCACTCACCCGTCTCCGGTGACCTGAAGTCAGGGATGCCAGCGGAAGTACTCACACCTGTCCAATCCTGAACCACTCGCTCCTGATCGATGATCAACAAGGTGACTCTTACCGGCACCCAACTACACAACCTTGCATTAATCCCATGGAATATAGACATGAAACGACAGAGATGAAATCACCATGAGGAATACGTTCCGACAGCTGTCGGACTTCATGTACTTGGCGAGTGATTGAAGATCATTTGCCTCTAGAGCCTTCGGGGAAGGCTCATGAGGATAAACACGAAAGCTCATTGAAGTGTGGGTGAAATTATCGACGTCCTCGCTGGTCGGAGGAATTGAAGTGTGCGACTACTAAGGATCCTGCCAATGCTGATAACGCCTCCGGAAGGATCCCACGTGAACGCTTTGGCTCAGCTGTGGCAGTCGTCAAGGCCAGCTGGTCCGAGGACATTCGTCGTCGAACCCTGCTAGGCCTGACTCCTCAGACTGCGTGAAGTAGTGCAGGGATCTACCTACGTACGAGGCTTGACTGCAGTACTACTACAGTCGACTTCCCGGACTCCGGACACACTCGTAGTACCATGCCGCATCAGCCGCCGATCCTTCCGACTGTTCCGCGGAGGGTCCCTTTTTTATTAAGTAAGTTGCGCTTGTGATTTCACCCGCGTACCTACTGACTACTTACCCGGTGGGTAGAAATATGACAGAGTTGCACGTTCGTCGTTCCCATGATGCGAATCTCGCTCATTGTACTTGAACTTTTTTTGGTAAGACGCAGATATGTGCCGATTTAGGGAGCATCTACATATCGATGTTTTCGCCTGGAAAAGTTCAACGAATCCACGGAAACACGCATACAGTGACTCAGCCATCAGCCATCAGTGCGTCAGCCATCATGCATCAGCCTTGTTATATCAAGATTGTAAACTCGTTCGCGTGACCGCACATGTAGTCATTTTAGGGTAGATTTGAGCCCCGTTCCCTTGTAACAGATTCTCCTAACTGCCAAACGGAATCCACAATGATGCGCCGCATGGCTCTGGATGGGAAATCTATTGGCCGAATGAGTCGTCGCTGTCAGCTTCGCCATCCGATAAGAAACAGAAATGTTTCTGTCCGATTCGTCGGGTGATTTGCTCATCTTCGAGTCTGACTGCGCCATTGGATGAACTGTAAATCCGCCAAGGTACATCTCATGACAAGTTGACGTGGGTATCAGTCTCGCAATCAAGAGCCTTGAGTGGCGCAAGATAAATCCGGAGGAAGTCGAGTAGACTGGGGTATCGAGTTGTGCTGGGAACTCGTTCAGGACTGGATCAAGACGTATCAGATTTTTTTAAAAAAAAGGGAAACTCGCATATGGGGCTAGGAAGAGGAACTTGAGTCTCTTGGCTCTTCGAGTACTTTGGACACCTTCTGTAACGTTAAGAGTAGTAGCGATCGTGTATCGTAGCGTAGGGGTGACAAATACAGTCTTACAACCGCTGAGGTTCCTACTCTTGATCAAGCTCGACAATCTGCTCAAATCCAGGGTACTCGGGTAGGTTGAGTTGAAACCTTTCCTCCATTGCTCTAAAATCAGTGTCAGAAACCCCGACAGATATAGTAAGTGACAGAAGGCTGACTTGGGAACAAACCTCCCTCCAAGGAAGTGTCGTCCCTTGAAAGACCGCACTCCTTCCTTCGGAGCAGTCAAGCTTACCAGTACATCGGGCACAATACCCAGCCCTTCCTCGTCGCCCTTTTCGATATCCCATCCGCTAGGAATGTCGACAGAGACAATAGGTTTTTTCGAGGAGGAAATAATTGATAAGGCCTCATCGAAAGGTGCGCGGACTGGCCCCTTGAATGAAAACCCAAAGATAGTATCTAGGATGACGTCGGATGATGAGAGGGTCGAACGAAGCACGTCGATGGTGGTGTCCGGGGGTAGTGTCTTGATATTCATGTTATCGCACTGCTTGTGCAGCCGCTGTGTCCATTTTTGTAAGGAAGACAATTAGGAACAAGGACAAAGGTGCATAGAGTGGGGTAACCTTGTAGATATCCTTCGACCCTGGCTGGTGAATGATGTTTCAGTCAAGGCATGTCCCTATCAAACGCATCACCGATACCTTGGGCATATAAATTGTGGGTTCGTAGCCGAACATACCTGGTCGCAATGGCCGTCATCTTCTTTTCGGTGATCCATTAACGAGAGACGAACCAAGGTGTCTGGCCGCTACTAACCCATCGCCACCTTGATTACCGGGTCCACAGCAGACGAGAACTCTTCGGTACTTCTCCTTGTCGTAGACCTTTGCAAGCGTCTGAGCACATGCAAGTCCAGCCAGTTCCATCAACTTCAACCATAACATAGTAATCAAGCACTATTCAAACGTCAGCAACGCGAGCTGATATGTACCTGATCAATACTAAACGCCCCCCATGCATTCATGAGTTCTTCATCAATCTAAGACGTTAGCATCAGTCACGGTGCACGGGTACAACGAATGTCGTTCACCTGTTGGGCAAGTCTGGCTGTAATATAACGGGTGGACATGATGTTCTTGGAGTGACACAGTGAGAGTTTCAAATTCATCCGGTTAGTCCCAATAAGGGGTCAGGCCTTCAGGCCTTCAGGAAGCTGGATACAGTATCTTATAGGTACAACATTATAATAATAATTAACTACAACACTGGGTCAGTCTGGCAGCGTAGACAACAGGATGACAAGGAATGTAAGGTGAAAGTAGGGTATGACGTCGTAAACAACACAGTGGCTCTTTTGAGAGGCTATTCACAATGAAGCAGGCTTCGCACAAACACGGCGATGCTCGTCCCAGTCCTTCCTCTGATGTTCAGGAGAACAGTATTTCACCAACCTGCACTTGCTACAGACAAGGCCATTTGTGGACGATGCGTCGGCGCAGTCGGCACTGCTCTGAGAACCCTCGGAACCCTCGCTACTCTCAGCGTATCGTTGGGTCTCCTCGCTGAAGCAGATATCGCAATCGATCCAATTGCACATCTCCTTCGCTTTAATCTTTTTCCCGTACCGGCCACCACGTTTTATTGAGAGAACCGCTGCCCCTTCGATACCCCGTCTAGGAAAGCGAATCATCTCACAGTCGTCATTGCAGCAGGGATTTGGACATCCGCTAGGGAAGTCGAAGAAGATATCTTCTGCGGGTACGAAGAGAGGATGCGTGAAGAGAATTTGGGAGTAAGAGGTCGTCTGGTGTGAGAACAAGATGATGAACGGCGGTCTTTTTTCGTAAAGTATTGCTCGGAAAGCAAGGTCGATCTGAGGAAAGCACGGTGTACGTCGCTGCTTAAGCAGTGTGTGACATAGCCGCATGTCTGAGTGGGGCAAAGAACGAATGAGGCTTTAAAGCATGAACAGAGGTAGATGACGAACGATCATATTGGATTTGGCCCGCTATGCTCGGTTTACACGTTCGACGACCGTATGCACACCGACACACAAGTTTGAAATACTCTGTAACGTCGTCCATCTCCTGTCGTTTCATATCTGTTACGATAATGTATACATCATCGCAGCCATGATCATGCATGCCCCGTAACAGCATGAGCTCGGGAAGCTGACAGAGGAGCGATGAGTATGGACATGATTGATAATGGAATGGAATGATATACCATCGTGAAAACTACGGGCATCATGGATAGCTTTCTGTCTTGCATTGATCTGTGATGGTAGACATGGGTGGTCCAGGTTCGGTCGAGAGGGATTAGACGACTTGTGTCGACCGTTCGACAGAAGATGTTCTCTGGAACGAAGTCTCCTTTGTTCCAGACTATGACCTGACGTCGTAGAGTGTTGGATGCATGCTTGCGCTCCCTGACGGCTTGGAACCATTCCCAGTACGCGTCGTTGCGATGTTCGAGCCACTTGTCGATTAGCATGTCAGTGGCATCGTGGTCGAGTGTTTTGCATACGAGCTCGCTCATCGCCAGGGTCGGCTGCGAAAGCGCAGAATAATGTTGAGTTTGCTTCCCCATATGTATGATGCGCAGATGGCTTGATAACAACACCTCGCAAGGACCGCCGTCGACTCGAACGCATCGACACTCAATACACCGGCCCTAAATGCCGATACATCCGAAATCACCTCCTGTCTTGGATTATCAATACTACCGCGACTAGAGGCAGTACAGCTCAAGCATTCGCCACACGACAAGCCGCAGCGCCAGTTTGAGACAGGCTTTCACCAGAACAATAGCTAAACTATCCAACCTCTCTTGCCTAGCAGTGCGCAAATGGGCACTTCCCAGAACAGTTGCAGGGCGCTTGATCTGCCGACCATCATCAATTGACTGTCTGATAATAAAAAATGCAACATACCGATGTTCAAGCGGAGACTTGAAGCCTCGCAGACCCCTTTGCCTGTTTCCAGCAAAACCTGCAAGTTCTCATGTTCTTCAACCCTCCGTCCACACGCTGCTTGCCAGTGCACCTTGCTCCTCAAGTGGCATGGAAGATACCCCCTGTTAAAGATGTGGTTTGTCAACTGGGCCACGATCTCGAACTTCGTCTCAGGGACATCAAGTCTAACACGCTGTGCGACAATCGGCGCAGCAGGCTTGTGAAGATAGTGGTAGCTGAACCAAATAGCAGGCATGGAATCCACTGAGAACGATATCAACATCAAGTAAACACTTTCTCTGTGTTGCTTACCAATGACGAGACGAAGAGCTGTTTGAGGACACTTGCCAGCACCATCCTTCAGAAGCTCTTCGACCAATTGTCCACCTCTGACACGATGACCCTCGTGATTTTCCCAGAAGGAGACAGGTCGGTGCTTGGCTTCGATGAAACCCTGGCCGAAAAGATGTTCAAGGACATCCTCCAAGTCCAAGAGCCGATGATTCTGGAACTCCAGCTCAATGAGTTGGGCCGTAGAAGGCTTGCTGCAACGCGAGACTTGATGGTATGTCAACCAGAGCTCGTTGTGGGTCATTGTGGGCAGAGGTTACTGTCAGAGAACACAAGACGTCCAGACAGGGAAGAGAGAACTAAGCTGGAACTGCTATGGTGGAGAGAAATGGCCATCGTCTGGCCCTTTTTATATGCTCTGCTCAACCCGGCAAGGATAATGTCAGGGCTGGCGGCGGTGATATATGTGAAGAGAGACAAACCAGAGCTCGCTTATCACTCAGCATACTAATTGCGGGGGCACGAGGCTTATTTCAAGTTTGCTAGCCCACCACCAACCTGCTAAAAAGACAAGGTGACAGCAAACGAGCCATATAATTGTGAGATTACGAGCGAATGGAAGAACGGGGCGTAACGGCTATACGAGAGGAACTATGTACGGAGTAAGTAACGAGGATAGTAATGGGTACTAGTGGCTCACCTCAGTCGTTTGTGGGACAACGGACTGAGGTGGACACTCATCGGGCGAGAAGCTATATACTCGTGGCTATAAGTACTCGAGTAAAAGGGGTAAAGAAGAGAATGAAAGGTTGTCGGCGCGACGCACGATGAGTGGCGTCGCGTAGTACTACAAGTCGCTCGGGCTGTGTGTGTATCGTATGTCTGCGGAATAAAGAGCGCGCGGTAAGGAACATGGAATGTATCGTACGGAATCGGTGGCGCGCATGCTTGCACATTTCGACAGAATGAGCACACGGCGGTACTGGAGAGTAGTACAGTTCCATGGTCATATGAGTTCAAAAATTTTCTTACACGATCATTTACCTATTTCCCTAATTTCCACATCCCGTCTTTGACGGTAGCTAGTCCTTCTCGTTTTGCAGCCTCCATGAAGTTACCAAGCTGCTCAATAGTGCGATCATAACCAGGAGCAAGCCTGAGCATTGTTTGTATGCGGTCTAGTGACAGCGAACCCAAGTTTGTGAGCATGCCTTCGATGAACTGCAACTGGGATGTCAAACGAGCATCCAGGCGCACGTAACAGTGTCTCTCTACCTTCCAATAAACTTTCATTTGTTCTGCTTGCTGCTGCTGCACACTCATCATTGGTGGTAAATCGTCCTCTCCAGTAGCTGAAAATTGTGTGTTCGGCATGAGGGTGAGACAGACAAGGTAACAAGGAGAAATGTACCTAGTTTGGGAATCGCTGCCTTGACTCCCGGGATTGGTTCTTCCCTTACAGAAAGTAACTTGAATACATGTTCACTATCCTCTTTCAAAACATGCATGTCGACCCATGTAGCAAGCGACTTCAACGCCGTACTACGGCTCACAGTGCCTACCCTTGAGATCAGCTCGTCAACGGTCCACATATCTATGAATGGGCGTGATTAGCGCAACGAGGCAACTGGGGCAAATTCATCGCACCCTTTTCCGAGAAAAGTTCAATAAAAGCAGCTTCTAGAGGTGGAACGTCCGCGTTGACTTTGCGGTCGTCAAATTCGAGTTCGAGTTGTACTCGGCCGAGATGAGGTAGCCAGCGCAGAGCTTTGTCAGGCTTGAAAGTAGCGAACTCCTTCGCGTACTCTTTTTGCGTGCTGTCGTGAAAGGTGAGCTTGTACGCAGTGGACTGGTGGCAGACTCACTCCTGAAATTGACCCGGCATGACGATGCTGCTGGTTTCCAGAGCCGGCCAGAAATGTCGTGAGATTATAGTTGGATGTATAACGTTCTTCCGCCTGTAAGTATGGTCTTGTATTCAAGGTGCATTAACGCTTACAGGTCGCTGGGACTGGACATGCTGGTCGATTCGCCTCGAATCTGTCATGTCCCGAAGCATCACTTCGCAAACCTGCAAAGCTGACTCCCCGAAACGAATCTTGAGAATTTCGATATTTCGTCGCTTGAAAACAATTACTAATACATCACGGATGGGTCCAAACGAGGGACAAACCTCCCGGTCAAAGTTACCATCTTTGATTGCAAGCAATCGTTGGGCAAGCAGCACTTGAAGCTCCTTGATAAAGAGGTCCTTTGAGTCATATATGCTAACGATGGTGCTTATGATATCACTCGTTTTGCTGGCGCGAAAATCTTTTGTTGAAGTTAACTATATTGCAAACGGTCAACGAGCGAAGAGATTTACCAGGACCGGCGTCTATTGGCTCGGGTGTCCATTCAGGATCGGCATAGTTTTCTATTTCTGGTTGTTGAAGAGGTTGAATAGGTTCACTGTCATCTACTAATGAGTCACCGCTTTCACCATCGCCGACTAAACTGGCGACAATGCATCTGATAGTATCTGGCCGATCTCTTGAAGTGATATCAATAAGCAGGCTGCAATGTCATATAAATAGCATTACCGGAGATACCGACGTATTGGGTCCGCCACCTTGAATAAGAGAACACCTGGAGGATCTACGATCCTCAGGCATTTGATCGTTGAAACATAGGACAAGAGAACATCTTTCGTGTCCGCTCCTGGGTGAAGTAGGCGTTTCTTGTTCCTGGATAATTTGTCAATCACAATAAAGATTTTAGGTTCCCATGACCCACGCTCGTCGAATAGATTGGACTAATTCTGCACGTTGATCAACTCTCTGCAAGCATTCCTATGCTCAAATAGATAAGTTTAAAGAATGCCGAGGTATCGTGCAAGTAAGGCTACCTTGAGGTCTTGGAGGGCGCCAGTAGAATCTGGGAAATCTACGATGATATCAAATATCTCGCGCGTACTACAATGGAAATGAATATATCAGCACCGCGAGAGCGGCCATTCACATACCGCAAGTCACAGAGTGTTTTATGCATATGAAAGTCAAACCTGGACCCGACGCCCTGCATCATCGTTTTTGCTTCGTCAGCTTTGAAAGATGAGCAACAACGGGGTATATAAGAGAATATGAGCCGTACCACTAGTTGCTCCTCTAGCGAATGGCCATACCATCCACGGTACAATCCTGTGGATCATCCAAGCACGAAGGTTCGCCAACATCGGTTCTTCCCATGAGCTAGCGCAGGTTTGCAGCACGTGGGCTTCAATGTATTCGTACCCTACGCTAGCTATAAGTGTTTCATAGCGTTCTATGAGGCTCAGGGCGTCGAAAGCCTGCCAGAGAGAGCGGTCTTGTTGATCAGATGGCTGCGACACTGTCCTGACGAGTGTCGCCGCGACGAGCGCCTTGACCCCCCTCGCAAAGGAAGCAGGGAGGATGGAGAAGAGGTGGGTTTGGAATGCAAGTGTATATGCGGATGTAATGGTTTGGCCAAGTCTGTCGAGGTGTCACCAATATACGGACAAGGGACTAGAGACAGGAATTCACTCGGCATTCGGTTTCCAAGCGTTATACCACTCAACGAGTCGGAAGATAAGTGCTCTTACTGTTTCCGGATCCGAGTTGGACTAAAACCACGTAAGCATCAGGTGAGATAGTTATACGAAGGTGGGGGCATGCCGCGTAAAGATTCATGTAAGCTTCGACCTCGCGCGCAATCAGGTGCTGGCTTTTATGCAAATCCTCTGAAGAAATGGGTTAGATTGCGAGCAAGAGAAAGGCAGAGTCACGAGTCGGACCGAGAAAGACCTCAAGCATGACTGGTAATCGTCTGCATTTGTTGATGGTGTCGAAGGCTTCCCTAACATGACGCATGTCTGTTGGAGAGCTAGCTTAATACTTTGCGAGAAAAAGAAAAAGCGAAGTGATCACTTCACCATACTGAGGCCGAGGTGTTGGGTCATTCAAGTCGTATGGTTTCAGGAATACTGTCGCCAAAGTCCATGCCTGCTCAAAAATGATGAATGTCCTCAAGGAGTTCAAGGAAGAATACGTACATGGCTAAAGCTCATAAGACCCGATATCCCTGGCTCCGCACGATTTATACGGGCAAAGGACTCCTGCCATTTCGCAGCAACCTGGGCACGCACCGCGTTCGACGCCATCGATGCGAAAGCTAACTTAAGCACAGCCACGTGACCGCTTTGCATCTCCATTTTTATCAATCGTAGCGGCGTCGACTCCGTATGCACAACAAACTAGGCTCAGTCACAGAACACATGTCAACTGTAATGGTCGATGGCCCATCAAGAAATACTTTATGGGTGCGAGAACATAACTGAGTACTCACTACTGAACAACAGCGAATGTCATCTGCACGTCTCCTCTACTTTCTCACTTGGACCAACACCATTGTTTTCTTTGCAAGTCCTTGTCCGTTTTTCCAGATGAGGAGTGAGTAAAAAGATTCAAGCCTCCAGCTAACCAGCCTGGTATCGGCTCAACTCGGTCAAAACGAGCCCGAACCTTCACTTAAGGTAATGGGTCAATAGATCACCAGACGAGCACGGGTCTGCTTCCAAGCGGTGTTCATCGCGGTCACAAACCTCGAACTCCTTCCATTGCTGACTTATTCCCATCGAAATCTCGAGTACTTATGTTAACTCAACCGAGTGACCGCTGTTCCTCTCACAGTTCCAGAGGTCTATCTCGATTCCTCTGAGCTTGGGCAGTGCAGTATGTCAAATACAGCTCCGAGATGCGCAGGAAACCCAAAATTATTAGTATGGGAACACTCCCAAGCACACGCAAATGGATTATACCTGCCGCTATGGCCATTATCCATGACCTGTCCCACATGGTCCGTGACATCTCTAGAGCATGTGCCGAAGGTAGTATGGCTAGAAGCTTGATTGATGTGTTGTTATCACATTTCATACAAGTGGAGTAATGAATGGAATAGCTTGGACCGCGTTCAACAAACCTTGTTGTAGACAACAATCTAGCTGATATGTAGTGATCCAATAGTAAACTTGAGCCTGAGAACGGCGTCGGAATTCTAAGTTCTAGGTTCTTACTGTAATCCGATGATGAACCTACACTTAGACTGCTACAGCAGCTTCACGAACCTCTTATCATAGTATCACAAGTATTTGGGACATGGAGGACGGCAGTGACTCAGCTGCAACGCCATTCATCCCTACAGAATACGATGCACTCTCCACAGACCTCGTGGATGCGCCGCCCCCCACTCAGCGCTCCGATTCGCGCATCCACGAACGAGCTCAGCACCAGGACTCATGTTCAAGCCCGAGAGTCATGGATGCTTCCCACCCATTGTCCAGAATTTCACAGGAACCCGACGTACCATGCCGAGACCCACAATTTTACATGGCTGATGGAAGCTGCGTTCTGCGCGTCGGGAACACCCTCTTTAATGTACGATTTCTGATCTGCTCGTGCGAAACAGGTAAATGATTATCATTTAGGTCCATCGTAGTATTCTATCAGCGGACTCTTCTTCATTTAGCACCCTGTTTACTCTGCCTCAGGGCAACATCACCGTGGAAGGCGCGTCGGATGACAGTCCAATCGTCCTGCATGGGGATACCCCTGAAGAGTTCCGCAGTTTCCTCTGGTCCCTATACGCCCTGTAAGACTTTAAATCCGGTTTCTGATTCCTTGCCCTCATCTATGCACAAATAACAGCCCACACGAGATAACAGTCTTTCGAGGTCCTCGTCTTGACCTCAATCACTTCATAAACATTGCTAAGGTGGCCAGCAAGTACTCATTCAGGTCAATTGAGACCTGGGCTTTGGATGTAATTCAAGAATTCATCGAGAGAAAGCCATCCCCGCTACTCGACACCATCCCAATCGGATTTCCCTTCTCCACTAACTCACCACCATCTGCGCTCGCTGAGAGCAAGCGCCGAATATCCCGCTTGGTGCAGCTCGCGCAAACGTGTGGCCATGCGAACCTTCTGGAAACTATGATCACACTGCTGCGGCAGCTCATGTCACTATCACTCCATTTTTCCTACCTGGCAATGTCTCTGGCGGACGATCTGAATCTGAGGGAGCTGCGGGGCCTAGCATACTTGGAAGTTCTACAAAGATCTGTATTCATCTGTGGCCGCGATGAGAACGGCAATGTCCCTGTAGAAGGCGATGTACACGAAGGCTCCGATGGATTGGACCGCCTCGTCGTCAGCCCTGCGCAGCAGCTACGCCTACTATCTGGATATCACCGTCTCTCTAAAGCATGGGAAAAACTGCGCGCAATCCCCATACCTTTCGAGCATGCACCTTCTTGTGGAACGAGTTGGCATCAGCATGGTTGCACCCAGAGCTGGTCGGAGTTCTGGAAGGAGAAAACGCGAGCAGACGGCGTACTCGCTCTTGGCGCGGCCAATGTGATTGGAAAGTTGCAGGTAATACTGAAGGAGTTTGACAAGTGGGGTTCTGCGACGTACATGCACCATGAATGCAAGTCAGTTGCGAGGCGAGCCATACAAGATACGATAAAGCATATCAGTGATTCGTTACCGGACTTTTTCGATGAAGCTGGGGAGTACTGATTGAGCCTGTACCCTCTCATATCAATTGTATAGTTCCATCATAAGCACTGTCACAGTGTATACGCATGTTCCAGTTTATATCTTTTGCTTTCCCTTTACAACCGTGTCCTCGTAATTAAATGAATCGTTTGAAACATTGTCGGATTCTCCCTTCCAAGGTCCGTCGGATACTTGATGGGTATCTGTCGCCGACATGGCCACCATGCTACTCATCAGATTATCGAGGTTGTCGTCCGATGGGGGTGGTTCCAAGCCTATCCGCGATCCTCGCCGAAGGATCTGTTGAAGATTCTCCTGTTCTTCTAGATGTTGGATACGATCCCTCAGACCTCGCAGGATCACGTCGAAAAACACTGGGCAAAGTAAGCTTGTGCTTTATGTTCACATGTGACCCACCAACTTTTCTCCTCCATCTGATTCTGTGGCAAAGGTTGAATCAATGCAGAGAACGACATGAGCTCTTCCTCGACCCTCGGGCCGTCCAACTTGAGTTTTGAGGACCATTTATGTTCGAGTGCTTCTGGACTTAGCTCCTGGTCCGATTGGTTGGATTCGTCTGGTCCATATGCTGTGCCCACGGAACTGGCAGGTGAGGGTGCACGGATGACGGGTGAGGCGTAGGCAGGATCGCCCGTGTGGATTAGCGGGGCGTTTGGCATCTCAATGGGTTAGCTGGATCAGCAATTCCTTGCAGCGGTTGGTGGCGTGGCGCGACAACGACGCGGTGTGACATTGTTGATTAATGCGTGACGATCAGTCACACGGGATCCCCATTTAAATTCTCCGTGACGCGTCTCTACTCCCTTGCGTTCGTTCCATCATCTCCATCTTCTACTGGCATCGTTATCTTGTGTTTTGTCTCACTCATGGCCTATGTCTTCAAGAGAGGTTAGTGTCTGTAGGTCCCCTTCATCAGCCAAAGCTGACCCTCCACGTTACAGATGGGTAAGCTACTTCTTCAAGCGCGACGCGACGCGTCTCGTTGACACCTCTCAACCCAGGCGTAAAGAAAATGTGCAGTTCGATAAGGTACATTGTTTGTGTCCGTTGCGTCACGATGTTTTTATTTACTCGAGCAATAGATTACGGCGAGAGTAAACAAGCTTTGCTATGGTCTCGATGCGGACTATGTTGATCCCATTGAGTACGTTTCGTGTCGGATGTTTATTTACGGAGATTGATATTACGCAGGGTGGCAAAAAAAGTGATTGCTGGTGTTTACCAGGGGGTTACTACTGTCGAACTCGATGTCAGTTTCTACACGTGTCAACTTACGTGCTTTCTAACGTCGCCCTAGAATCTTGCCGCAGAAACCGCTGCCTGCCTCACTACGAAACACCCAGACTATGCCGTCCTTGCAGCACGCATCGCTATATCTAATCTCCACAAGGAAACAAAGAAGAACTTTTCCGCAGTGATCAAAGATCTGTACGACTTTAGTAGGCCAATACAATATTTAGTAGACGTTTTACTAATGGTTGACAGTCAACCCAAAGAATGGTCAGCCTGCAGGTATGATCTCAGAGGAGACGTACAGCGTCGTGCAGAAGAATGCTGCTACGCTGGACTCCGCGATCATCTATAACCGCGACTTCAACTACAATTAGTGAGTCGTCATTAGTCTAGACATCAGCTGATTAACTGGCTAGTGCAGCTTCGGCTTCAAGACTCTTGAAAGATCCTATCTACTCAGAATCAATGGGCGTGTTGCAGAGCGCCCTCAACACATGATCATGCGAGTGGCTGTCGGCATTCACGGTGATAATATCGAGCGTGTGTTGGAAACGTACAACTTGATGTCTGAACGATACTTCACGCACGCGTCACCTACACTTTTCAATGCTGGCACACCGCACCCACAACTCAGCTCATGTTTTCTTGTTTCCATGAAGGAGGACTCGATTGAGGGCATCTATGACACCCTGAAAACGTGTGCCATGATCAGCAAGACCGCTGGTGGTATTGGTTTGAGCATCCATTGTATCCGGGCTACGGGGTAAGTGTATTCTCTATGCCATCCGCTGGTCAGAAAGCAGACACATTTTCTTGTAGATCGTACATCGCAGGCACAAATGGCTACTCAAACGGCATAGTGCCCATGCTCCGTGCATATGATGCGACGGCACGTTATGTTGACCAAGGAGGCAACAAGCGTCCTGGTGCATTCGCAATCTATTTGGAACCTTGGCACGACGATGTATTCGACTTCATTGATCTCCGAAAGAACCATGGTAAGGAAGAGGCTCGTGCTCGTGACCTCTTCTATGCCCTTTGGATTCCTGATCTTTTGTACGTCATTCCCTCCTCGTGCTATGCACTGGGTTGAATGTTTCTTTAGTATGAAACGTGTGGAGGCGAACGGGGACTGGTCACTTTTCTGTCCGAATGAGGCGCCTGGAATGGCTGACTGTTGGGGTCAAGAGTTCGAGGCTTTGTACGAAAAGTATGAAACGGAAGGCCGCGCACGTAGGACCGTTCCTGCGCAGAAACTTTGGTACGCTATCCTGGAGGCACAGATAGAAACTGGGGGGCCTTTTATGGTTTACAAGGACTCTGCTAACCGTGCGTACACATTGTCATTCGGAGTTACCAGCTCACCGCCCATCCAGGAAAGTCTAACCAACAGAACCTCGGCACAATCAAGTCATCTAACCTATGCACTGAGATTATCGAATATTCTTCCCCGGACGAAGTTGCTGTGTGCAATCTTGCTTCTCTTGCCCTTCCTACCTTCATCAAGGATGGACAGTACGACTTCCGAAAACTCCACGACGTCACAAAGGTAGTTACATACAACCTCAACCGTATCATCGACACGAACTACTACCCTGTTCCCGAGGCGCGCAGATCCAACATGCGCCACCGTCCCATCGGCCTTGGCGTTCAGGGTCTAGCTGACGCCTTCATGATCCTCCGCCTTCCCTTCGACTCTGTGGAAGCTAGGGAGCTAAACTTGAAGATCTTTGAAACGATCTACCATGCAGGTCTTGAGGCGAGTTGTGAGATGGCGGAAAAGGAAGGTCCCTATGAGACCTTCCGTGGCAGTCCTGCAGACCACGGTCAACTCCAGTATGACCTCTGGGGGATCACACCTACCGACCTTTGGGACTGGGCATCCTTGAAGGAGAAGATTGCTCAAACTGGGTTGAGGAACTCGTTGCTAGTTGCGCCTATGCCTACAGCATCGACGAGTCAGATCCTTGGGTTCAATGAGTGCTTTGAGCCATACACCAGGTCAGTTTTTCCCTTAGTGATGAACGGGTGGCTGAAAGGATGTACAGTAACATCTACACTCGTCGTGTCCTCGCTGGTGAATTCCAAGTTGTTTGCCCGTGGCTTCTCAGAGACCTTGTTGAGCGTGGCCTCTGGAACGACACGATGAAGAACATGATAATCGCGCACAATGGCTCCATAGCCAATATCCCCAGTATCCCCGATGACGTCAAAGCAATCTACAAAACTGTCTGGGAAATCAGTCAGAAGAAAGTTATCGATATGGCCGCAGATCGCGGCGCCTTTATATGTCAAAGCCAGAGCTTGAACATCCATTTGCAAGCTCCTACTCTGGGTCAGCTCACGAGCATGCATTTCTACGGATGGAAGAAGGGGTTGAAGACTGGAATGTATTACCTCCGTACGCGCCCGGCTGCCCAGGCTATTCAGTTCACGATCGATCAGAACACTCTCAAGGCTGCCAAAGTACTGGAGACATCTAACAAAGCAAGAGGCCCAGAACGGACTGGTAATAGCATGCCCACTCCTTCAGCATCACCCTCTCCCGTTCGTAGTACTAGGATAAATGTCCCGGCTCCTTCTACGTCGTCGTTGGGTGCTACCTCGAACTCGACAACTGCAGAGAATGAGGAGGTTGATCCCGAGTATGCTGCAGCCCTCCAGCGTCAGAAGGACCGCGAGCTAGAAGAGGCCAAGCTGGCGTGTTCTCTCGAAAACAAGGAGGCGTGCGTGATGTGCTCAGGTTGAGCTTGCCGAGAGAAATATCAATGTCTTCTGTTTTGGATTGTCTGTATGTCTACTTGTCCTTCCAGTTTGCGATGTGTTATCACCCTGTACTAGCCTATGCAGTTGTTGTATTCATAATCGATAGGTGACACTGATATTTTGGAATGATCAAGTGGTAAAGTGAAGCTCACAATGATTCTGAACGCGGCTGTGACACTCATGCAATGACCAGTGTGGCAGAAGTATCTCTCTTCTAACATAGATAGATAGATAATGGCACCAGTTCTAACGAACATAGGATAATCGACCAGGTATGTACAAAGACGGGGAATTCAAGTTGGGGGGGTGGCATGTATATAAACACAACAAATGTCCGATGGTATACACGGTTAGTTCCATAACCCAAAATATCTGTCTGGGATGTTCGAAACAAACGAAACAAGTCAAATAGCCCGTTAGAGACGGTGGACCGTCAAGATCGCGATACGGCCATCTTGCGCGATGGCATGGTTGATTCCTGCACGGAGAACGCAGGTAAGCGACACGGAGCATGCTGACACTTGCGTGGTCAATACCTTTGAGGCCCGGCTCGAGAAGCCCTTCACGCCACTCCACATCGGTCACCCATGAGATGCCTCTCCACGAGCTCCCGGTGATGGCGGACTGGACCAGCAAGTCGCGCCCAATGTTATATCCGTTAGGGACAATCATGTGATGCTTGGTGGAGTCCTGAAGCGGAAGCTCAGTCAAATAATAGGGATACAATCGTCTAGTGTTGAGCGAACCTCCTCCCTTGACACCCTAAACACCAGAATGAATCAACGAGTCAAGGCATATAGCTCTTTCGACGCACCCAAGGAACCATGCACCGGTATCAGCCTCAGTTCCATTTTGTTTCCAAGCGCGGAAATGATTCCCCCCTGAATATGGTGTTAAAAAATCATTGTAACCAAGGTCATGACTTGTGGCTAACCAACGAGGCTTTCCCAGCACGTTCCCCAGTGAGGGAAATAATGCTGACGCGCCAAAATATGCTCGGATTTTCTGCCGTCTCCGTCACCGAGGTCTGCCTTGTGGACATGACCAAAATGCAACCCGAAGCATTCCTCAGAGAACCCAATGGACCTTTGACTATGAGCCACATACTTGTAACGGGCAGGGAACGAGACTGCCTACTTGTAGTACCAACGAAAACCCTCGTCCGTGAGCACGAATGGATCCGATAGGTTAGATATAATGGCATTCAAGGGTTCTCCGTATCTAGGTGTCGTGAACTGGGAAGGTCAGTAGTCAAAGGACAGGTCGGCGCAGAGGAAAGGAAGCCCACGTCAATGAATCGGCCACCGAGGAAACGCGGATCAGCCCAGCCAATCTCGTCCTTGGGCGGATCTACGCTGAAAGTTGATGGCATGAAGGGAGATTGTATATTCCAGCTGATCCATTCAAAGGGGAATGGTATGGCCAGGGCTGCGGAGAAAAAGGCGAGGAATGCGAGAGCGAGGAGCATGGCAGTAGCGGATGTCTGGGGCGAAGCAAAAACTCACAGCACCGCTACATAAGTAATATTAGAGCTGATGCTCTGCCTCCGGATCGAACGTGGATGTGTGATTCAATCAGCCTTGTCACGTGCGTACTACTCGCTCTATTCTGACGAGTGACTGTCGTGACCTCGTCTCACTAGTCATGTCGTCCACAATACGCGACCTTGTCGCTCCCCACGACGACCCAGACGCCCCAGCCCATCGCGATGACAATGGGAGCGATGCAGACGCGGAGACCGCATCCCAGCGCTCAATCCCGCTCTCCTCCCCACCTCACTCTCTGCACGCTGTCACCACTCCGTTACGCGCACAAGAGTTTTTCGCCAGAAGAGATTCCCAAGCCGATTCCATCGAAATCGACTTTGGCTCAGAAACAGACGAGGTCAGCGATTCACATAGCGAGTTGGATGCACGCAGAGCAAGCTCTATCACTTCCGCCGCACCGTCCACCTTCTCGCAACCAGAGCCACCAAAGACCCATACCACGTCCGTAACCTACCCCCCCGCCTCTTCTTCCGACACCACCGATGCCGATTCCTTTACCTCCGCCGCGTCGACCTACTCGCGGAAGGCCCGACCAGAATCAATGTTGTTACAGCCCCCTCATGGCCCTCTGGTGCTGGGGATCGCTTTGGTGGACTTCAACCATTTGGTAAGACTCGTTGGACACGACATCCGTTCATCATGTCGATCCAGCACTAGGTTGGCCCCAAGATTGAATTCAGCCAAGGAGATATATTCGAGGACGAGGAGATCGTGAAAATACTTCCTTTTCTCGCCCTTCCGGACGGCGCCCATCTGGTGTGCTCCATCTGTTGCCTATGCATATCAACTCTCACCTCGCCACATAGTCTCTGGAAGATTACTCTTACTTCCATCTCGTCCCAGATGTATCAAACCCCACCACGGTATTCGGGATATCGTGAGTCTCTACACCACATGTCAGAAAGCGTACTGAATGCCTTCACAGATGTAACCGACAAATCGCCGCTTCGACCTTGCTCGTCAAAGATGTCGATGTGACGCGTTCCATCGTCCAGAAAGCAGTTGTCGTCTTGGCCAGCAAGCCAGTGTTTGGTCCGATACGGTCAGTGGGTAAAATATGACAGGGTTCAACTCTGATAAGTCAACATAGTGATCGACTCGGAGTCGTCACAAGGGCCTTGTTTGCTCAAAGGTAAACCCTTCTGTACTCGACTTTCGTCACGTGAGACCTCAAGACCATCCTCAGAGATTTCACGGATACACAAATCCTAGTCGAGTTTGGGAATTCACTAGAACTGTCGCTACGAACGCAACTGACGGAAAGTGGTCTATACATAGGTTAGCAGCAAGTTGCAAGTTGTCTTTTTTTTGTGATAATTGCTGACTCGTCTGGGAAAAGGAACCAGTTTGTATGTTCCTGGACACTCGTCTTGCGCCAGCATTGAACAGTCTTACAGGAGAGAATTCGTCCACGTTTTTCGGCATCGTACGTTAATGCTTCTGAAGGCTCTCATACTGCAGAAGAAGGTTGTCAACATACATGCGTTGTTGACATTCGCTCACCACTTCCTAGATCATGTTTTATGGACATCCCGTGGAGAGGTTGTGCACTTATCAATATTCGTTGATCTCCCTTATACCCAGTTCGTGCCTACCAATTCATAATTACCCATCCGCTCACTATGCGTAGGCTTACTTCAGACGTTGGATGATTGTGGCTCCCCTCCATTAGCAGCGCGAGCACCTACGCTATCCCGACCTAACTCACTCAAGACATCGGATCGGAAGAGCATGCTGGCGTACATTGGTCTGCCGTTAGACTTGTTCGGAAAGGTTGATTTCGATATGCTGCACCGAAAGATTTCAGCTGAATCTTTCTCTTCAGGATGCCTTTTTCCAGCCATATCTGCCACTGCAACAACTTGACCTCTTGAAGGACTCTCAAAGTTGGCTCTGTGGAAGTACTAATACAATTGTCACGCAACAAAAGGAGATAGATTTACTAGTGAATGTACAGTTCTCTTTGCTATTCCTTAGTCATCGCTTGACCACTCTTCGCAGACCGAGACGGCTACCCTTGAGTTTCGGAATCCGAGACTGGAACGATTAGTTGCTCTCACTCCTGCAGATCGCAAATGGGTTGATGAAATGGTCCGGGACGTAAACGATTCTTGGGACGATACTGACCCCACCAAAGCCGTCATGCAGTATGTTATTTTTGCCTCAGATTTGAGTGCTCGACGTTGAGCTCTTCAAAGTTACAAGGGTAGTGATGATTACCTCAGAGCAAAGGTATATCGGATCACCCTCCACGACATACGAGTAGGATGACTAACAAACAACAGTTCGAGGGGTATGTATCTGCGGCACTCGCTTCAGTGCGATACCGGGAATTCCTGTCGAAAGGGAAGGGTAATGGAACTATTATTGCAGGGACTGGTAGGCTGGTGGTTATCAACGCGTACTTTTGAGGCTCATATCATACCAGGCGGTGATGCAAGCACGCTAGAGGACTTCAATACTGTGTGGATAGCCGAATTCACCAAGACAAACGCCTATGAAGTCTGGGATCAATCAACGGATCCGATGTTATTTGATATCGTTGAGCCTCGGTTAGTTTGCAATCCCAAAGACTCGCCCTTTTCTGACCCCCTTTCTGTCATTAGGCACCCTTGTAACGAGAAACCGTCAGTGGTGTCAGATATAGGACTGCGGCTTTCCGAAGGTATCCAAGACCTCAGACTGGAACAACAACTTGCGCCAACGCGTGAAGCCATCTCACGGACACTGACTGTTGGTTCAGCCAACTTCTTCAAAGCTGTCGAGGGTGTTCGCGGGCGATGGCAACAACGAACAGTCAGCTCCCCCTCTATGCAAGATATGACGTCCAGCCCCTATGATGCTCCTGTTGAGATCACGAAATCCGAAGCTAGCCTCCCCTCTGCTACGACAGATTCCACGAAACCAGGTGTCAACATATCGCAGCAGACCTCGCGAGACTCAGCAGCAAGCGCACTTTCGCCCCCGCGCCCTGTTAGCATGGTACAGGCTGCTTCAGACACGAAAGCGGCGTTGAGCTCTCTTGGAGCCGGAATACAATCACTTTGGTCGAACCGGGCTTCAAGGTTCTCACTCTCCCGCGCGAGTATTGCGAGCATCGTGCCCAATGATTCAGTCTCTAGCACCCTTGTACAGCCACAGGGCGATCCATCGTCCACGGCACAAATGTCGCCTCCAAAATCTCGTCCGAGTGTGCACACGGTTGTGGAAGTGGCCGAGCATGGGCAAGAGCAGGAGCATTTCGTAGTCACGGATCACTCGGATGAGAGAGTGAGCTACGAAACGGAGTCAGGCCAGCCGATGGGTACTGCTCTTTGAAGGGCCGTATATTCTTCAGATACATTACAAAGTTGCTGTCGCATACCGGTGCATACTCCCAGCGATGAATTTTCCTGGCGAATGCCCAAGATCGATGGTATGATTCAAATGACTCAGAGTTTATGGGACATCCGAAGTGATCGTACTCGGACCTCGATGGGAGCCACATCACTGATGTTTGTAGGCTGAATTCTTGTTCACTGGTCAACACAAGATGGTGTTCTGATCCTGAGTCAGTGACCTCGAGCCTAAATTGGCGATATCCTTGTTTCGAAAATGGTTACAAGGGCAGTCCGAGTCCCACAGCGGGACATATATGAATGGGGCCATTGTTTTCCACAACGGCACTTTCCAAATCATTTCGCTTAGAGTTGTTGGTGGATTGTGAAGCTGAACAAGTCAACGGGGACAGAGTCGCTAGGACTTAGACTACCACTTGCCAGTGATTCGGCCTCGCGAGACAAATGGGTGTTTTTATTACATAATATGTAGAGTTGTGTATGGACTTGAGGGAGGAAGTCCTCCACAGTTCCCTCTCCGCCTTTCGCATCGTCGTTCTCGCCTTTTGCGCTCTGCGGCACTGTCTTTCTCGCTGGAATTCCTTCGGTCGGCCACGATGACAACCCCCATCCGCAAGAAACGTAACTTCAAGGCTCTGCAGCTCGACGTGACCCAGTCAGCCAAGCCAAAAGAAGCTGAGCCGATCCCCACACGCGCAGCACCAGCAACGACAGGGGTAACAAAGGGGAAGAAACGGCCACCACCCATGACTTTAAATGCCCCAAAGCTCGGTCAGTCCCCCGTGACGAACGATGCTGATGGGAACCTACTCGCGGCTGGTGTCGGTCCTCCGTCTGCGCCTGCGACAGGTACCGCAGCTGCACGTCGAAATACATATCATACGACCCTTTCAAACACGCTCGCAAACTTGGACATGAATGCAGAGACGCGTTTCGACCTTCGGAACGAGGACCTCAAGGACCTTCAGGAACTTGGACAGGGCAATGGTGGGAGTGTCAAAAAGGTCGAGCATGTCCCCACTAAGACCATCATGGCGAAGAAGGTGATCTACTAACACTCCGTTGGTTGAATCTACTGACGTCTTATCCTTGCTTGTGCCCAGATCGTCCTTATTGATGCCAAACCGTCTGTGCGCAAACAAATTTTGCGTGAGTTGCACATCATGCATGACTGCAACTCCCCGTATATCATCTCTTTCTATGGCGCGTTCTTGTCGGACCCAAACATCTGCATTTGCATGGAGTACATGGACAAGGGGTCTCTTGACGGTATCTATAAGAAGATTGGGGCCATTGATATCGAAGTTGTCGGGCATGTTGCATTGGCCGTGCTAGAGGGTTTGACATACCTCTACGATGTACATCGCATTATTCATCGCGGTATGCATCCCGATTCCCTCACGGTGATCTGCGCTGATACACATACACCAGACATCAAACCATCGAATATCCTTTGCAACTCCCAAGGCCAAATCAAAATATGCGACTTCGGAGTATCAGGAGAACTCATTAATTCGATTGCGGATACCTTTGTCGGAACGTCGACCTACATGAGCGTATGTCCCCCATTGTGCAAGATCGCGGCATCCTCATGATGTTGTATAGCCCGAGCGCATACAAGGTGCCCAATATACCGTCAAATCGGACGTCTGGTCACTTGGAATATCGTTAATCGAGCTAGCACTAGGCCGCTTTCCTTTCTCAGAGTCTGATCCTGATGATTCTGATCTTTCGGACTTGGAAGGAACCCTTTCCCCGAGTACCATGACTTTGCCACCTTTCAGGAAGGACAAGGATAAGAATGCGAAGAAGGACCGACGAAAGTCCAAAGGTGTTAGCTTACAAGGAGGAGGCATGATGATGAGTATCCTCGAGCTCCTTCAACACATCGTAAACGAGCCTGCTCCTCGGCTGACACCTGAGGGACGATTCCCCAAAGAAGCAGAGGATTTTGTGGACAGCTGTTTGCTCAAAGATCCTGATGCTCGAAAGACTCCCAAGGAGTTGCTGGTATGCTTCGAGATCCCAGAAACCTTGACCGCGCTAACGATGACTCCAATAGAAACATCAATGGATAGAGCTGGCGCGGGCGTCGAATTTTGATCTCGAGACATGGGCGAACACGTTTTGAGCTGGCTTCTCACTGCTTGCGTCGTGTGTCCCCGTTGGGCTTGTTCCTTTCTTAGATCATACCAGTTGTCATTTGCTACTTTCTCGCACATCATTATCTCACTTTGTCCATGTTCTTGTATTTTAGAAGGGGTCATACATTTATCAACCGGCAGAATCAGCAAATTGAATGCTTCGTAAATACATTGTCACGTGGTTTTTGTGTGGGCAGGACAAAAGTTGGCTAATGACCTAGGAGCTGCAGCAGTTTTGGAATGCAGGGAGAATGCGACCCGTTGCTCTACAACTCCGGTGAGTCTGGACATGGGGGGCATCTGTAGGACAGCCCTCGCCGCAATCAGCCCAGTACGCCGGACTGCGGCACGACGCCCCGGGGAGCGGACTGGGTTTGGGTCCACGCCTTGCTACCGCAGATGCGTCTGCGACGTGTGTGCTGATGGCGATTATGCACAACGCCAGAATAAAGGTAGTCAACGCGGCTACGCGGAACATTGGTGGTCGAGAACTAACATATCGGAATTTTGTTAGACTCTATGTGAACGCGGATAGAGTCACGATAGCATGACATACCGTCAAGAGGACTGAACCGTCTGGTTTGGAAGGTGAAGCTGAATATCACCGCGGTCAGCTCAGCACTGGCGACTGATGTTGGGCTTATGAGCGTCCTACTTATCAGTAAATGCTTCCCAACGGTCCTTTATATCTCCATCGCTTAACCAGTCTCACCACGTGTGCCATGTGCAAGTACTCTCTTACGAACAAGTGCGTTCGGCTTGTCGCACCCTCGTTTCACTTTGAATAATCTACTCCCACTGTCATTACAGGATGGTCCGCTAATCAACCTCGCACTCTGACGGCACTCAGGCAAGAGGTACTGAGCCAGCAATATTTGCGCGAGGTTCGGTTACAGGCGACCGGATGACAGGAATGGAACCTGGCCCGTTGGCTTGTCCGTTTGCTTGAAACGGTGGTAACTTAATTGAAAATGAAACGAAACGGACGCAACGATAAGGGTCTTTGGAACATATCGTCCTACGAGGGATCGAGACGGTCTACAGTGGACAACATTAGGCCTGCCACTACAGTTGCCACTCCTGTCATCATCAAATTTTTTGGACATCGGATCCACAACTCTGGATCCACACTGGCATGTGCATGTGGCGTCGACGAGACACGTTTTACTGCAAGGGAATACTTGATGCCAGGCACACTTCCTAGTCCCTGGATTGTTCTCCGAATACTCGGGTGATTATGATATCGATGCTTCTTCGGATATCTCAAAACCATCACAGCCTTTTTTACCCACCATCGTATCGCAGTTGACCCTTCTTATCCGAGCCTATCCCACAATAGGAAAGCTCCCTAGACGAGCTTCCAAGGCCAGTACCAGCGATTTTCCCGACAGGAACGTTTGACGGAGGCGTCAGGCTTATGAGAGGATATTCGGAGAGTACCCCCTGGATATCATGAGCATTATTTATCCATGGCCAGAGGTGTATGTACTACCGGCCCAGGGATTGTGTGCTCCTTTTCTTGCACCTAGCGATCATTTCTTATGAGGCACTGCTCCCGGTATTGAAAATGGACAATCCGAGCAACGCAAGTCCTGATGTTGACAGCATAGCTGATTCAAATATCACACAAATAATTGACAGCTGTAGAACTGCCCTCACAACCATATGTATGCCGAAAATAATACGTTATGCTTGCAGCTGGAAAACAAGTGTAGAGAAGATGAGCCCTTAACCTGGCGTGTTCAAACGATATCATACCGTTGAAGTAGTAAATCGCTGTGTAACCGGGATCGAGGCCAGTCGTAGTTTCCATGACAAGTTCGTCAGTCTAGGTCCTAGACCAGCGGAGAGATCGGGGAGGGTCAGCATCGTAGTGCTGGGGCTTGCCAAACAAGCCTGTGGTTGCAGACGGATGAAGCGGCTTGGGATGCGGAAGGTTATGATGCACTGTAGGCCTTGTAGCGTTCACACTTCATATGTTGTACATGAGAAGGTAATATCATGTCAGAACGGCAACTACAAGCCCATATGGCAGGAAAAAAATTACTCCACATCGTTTGGACGAGCATGATGCGCATCTGACATCATCGACGCAGACGCGGGTGACATTTGACACGATGTGTAAATAAAGTCAGTCAGACATGGCCGAGAAAGTCATAAATCCGCCTTTTTTGTGATGTATGTAGTAGTACTCGTGAAAGTTATCAGGCGTAGCAGCACTTTTTGACTGAACGTGGACCACAACGCTTGGAACCATTGGAGTTGGGGGAAATGTAGGGCAGTCCTTGCCGCAGCCAGCCCAGAACGCCGGGGGGACGCGCTGCTCCACCTCGGTCCTGAACGGTTTGGGTTTGGATCCACGTCTTGCTATCGCAGATGCGGTGACATATACCGTCAAGAGGACTGAACCGTCTGGTTTGGAGGGTGAAGCTGAATTGCCGTCAGCTCAGCACTGGCGACTGGTGTTTGGTTTACAAGCGTCTTACTTATCAGTGAATGCTTCCCAATGGTCCTTTATATCTCTGTGCAAGTACTCTAGTAGATCCTACGAACAAGTGCGTTCAGCAACCTCTCGTTTCAAAACAGTGTTACATCCTCGTTTCACCTACTCCCACTGTCGTTACAGGATGATCCGCTAATCAACCTTGCACTGAGACGGCACTCAGGCAAGAAGAGGTACTGAGCCAGCAGCTTGAATAACTGCGCCGGTTGGCACTGTAATATGTGCGCGAGGTTCGGGCGTTACAGGCAACCGGATGTCCATGAAACGTATCGTCCTACCGTGACATCACAGGTTACATAATCATCTAATCTGTCACAGTTGGTTTCACCTAATCGTGTTGCACGTTTCCGCATTTTTTGGGGCGACAACGCGTTTAATGAAATCAGTACGTTCGCGAGGGAATATCAAGACTATGAAGGACACGATATCATTGGTTAAGCTTACGGCCTTTGGCTGTCCCATCAATCAATTTCTCGTCGTGTTTGAATGCATCTTGTCCCTTAATCTTTCTTATCATTGCCCTCTAGCACTCGATAGTCATACCTGTGATATCCATCACTTCGAATTGCTGGACTGCATCCTTGTATGGCCGTGGGTTCCTTCTGTCCTTACCGTCCCACCACAGCTATTTCCAGTTATGCATACTTGTCAATGACAATAGCACAGGTATACCCCCAGCCCCCGGATATCCGGACTAGTACCCGTACTTGTACGCCACGGGTAGGGGTTTTTGCACCCACGGGTATACTCGCGGGTACTGTGTGATGTCGAGTATGCCTGCCTGGCCGTCACAACGAGATCACGTAGCTGGGATCCGAGTAAGAATAAGCGCCGAATACACGATGCACCTGTGCGAGCAACGTGAACACGAAAGCGAGGGAGGGTGGGACAGGAGAGAGCGTGCGCGTGTGCACGGTGAGGGTGAGGGTGAGCGAGCGAGCGCACGCGTATGTGGTGAGGGCAAAGGCGAGCATATTGTGAGAGTGATGAATGAACCTGTGACACGACTTTGAAGCAAGTCGATACGAAGTCGCTAGCTATATAGAGAAGACTTGAGTCAGCGCTGACGGTACAAGTGCACAACGAGTGGCTACCTGAGCCATCCAGTATTACAATCCACAAAGCTACCAGACGACCTATTGAGGCCGTCAATCCACTGCATCTTCGAGGACGAATCAAAACACAATTTAGAGATGTCAGCTGAAGGTGCACAAGAAAATGCACTTACCAGTTCATACGATCGCGTCAAGGCCATATCATGATGGAGTGAATCGGTTCAACGAACATGGAGTGGGGATGTGGGGATATAGATATATTCCAAAGGCACAAAATGCGATCGCCATGGCGCGCAGAGACCAATCAGATTAATCAAAGGTGCTGGTGACCATGTGCGCCCGTTGAACAACTTGGGGAGAAAACGCAATACGGTCATTACCAAATTTAGAAGAAAAAAAAAACTAGACTAAAGGTATCTCAGGCCGTCTGAACGAAAACATTATATAAAACAGGCGTCAAGATCGTAAATAGTCTTGAATCATAATCATTAGATATAAATACCACAGCTGCTCTCCGGAGGAACCAAAATCCCAACTTCGAGGTTTGTCTGGAAGCAGTAATCAAACGTAGACCTCATGATGATCGTAAGTTGCTCGTGGTTTGTACTTGAGCGGTTTGTAGTCCATTCTTTCCTGTACGGTGTGGTGAAACTTCGGTTTCTGAAAAGGTATAAGGCGGCCCCTGCCCAAGTTGACGCTGGGGCCCGATTCCAGCTCGCAACGGGTTCAATAGAGCAATATTCAAACGCTCACCTCCATTTTTTGTGCCACACCCCGTTAGCATCTTGCAAAGCATGGCATGAAGGCATGATTTCCAGTAGCCACCATGATTTGGTTATCTTCAACTCGTCATATAATGGTGCTATGGCGTCTGCATGCTCAGGGTAGGTTTCCGCACTCGGAGTGGGTTGCTTAGGTTCGTTCGGCAATTCCTGCACAATGCAAGCACTAATGTCTGTAGCGTCCCATGTTGTTTCAATTTCTGAGGCAACGAGGGCACGGTCGTTCATATTGGAATCTGGCAATACCTGTTCACAGGAGACTGGCGGCTGAGGGGATGAAGCTGTGAAACCGATGCGCGCGAGTTCGTCGTTGTCGAGAAGGATTCCACATTGAGACTGAATGACCTGTTCCACCATCCAATGCAACGTGATCTGTGCAAGAGACACTTCAACATCATCCTGAACATTTCCTCCACCAATGTCTGTAAGAACGCTAAGCAATTCATGAAAGCGAGCTTGCAGACCTTGTACTGACCGCTATGGCAACCCGAAAACCATACCTCCAGCACATCCGTGCCCGGGGATAATTCATCGGCGGTAAACTTCGCCTTGGGTTCCGTGGTGTCCGAGGCTACATCATCGCCACCCCCGTTCCGTTGAGCACCATCGGCTAAAGGTTTAAAGCCCGCTGCTTGATTTACTTGAGCTCTTGGATCCTTTCTCTTGAAAAGTCGCTTGAAGGTTGACTTGACGGCATGAACTTTTCGGGTTGCTGCATTTTTCAAGTCAGCCACTTGATCGGGCTCGTTATCTTGTGGGGGGCAATGGTACAGATTTGGCCGGAATCTGGCACGATGCTAGGTGAGAAGGTTTAGCGAGGCGTTACCTATGATCTTGAATGTGCCATACTTCATCAAGAGAAAGCGCGTGCCGGAATACCTTGATAGCATTGTTGGACTCCGTGAAGGGCAGAATGCGACTAACAAGTACCCCGGTACTCTGTACAGTATCCCTGACGGCAAGTAAGCAACAAAGAAATACATGCGCTCTTGATGCTGCCTACCATACACCAACGAATTCCACCTTGACATCCCGTGAGAAGGTTCGCTTGAATCCAGCAGCAAGCTTGAGTCCCAGCTTGTCAGTTCGTTTGAATGCCTTGTATGCAAAGTTGACTTGTTGGAGGTTATCCCTTGGCAATAGTCCAACCTTGATGACATCCAATAAACTTTTGTGGACGACATTCCTAGGTGCACGAATTACCTTGTGTAGCATTCCAGCCAACGCACGCGCAGTGTATGCTCCACGAGAGAAACCTGATTTCGGGTTAGCAGCGGGCTTGATCGAGGCAGTGCATTATCTACCGAGTAAGCAGATCTTGTCTCCGGCATGATAGTTATCCATGAGGTACTTGTAACCACCCATTACATGTTCATCCAGATACCTACATGTCATCTATCGCAGATTCTTAACGATTTCAAGTGCACGTACCAGCCGAATGCTTCATCCAGAAGTGATGCCAACCGAGTCCATTGCGGCGAAACAACACCCGGTGGAAAATATGTGCCGATCCCTGCCTAGACGTCACTAGAGTCAAACCCTAGGAGGCCAGACGGCGGAACTAGGAAACATACTTGATAATAAGCGACTTGCTGGTCTGGACAGTCTTTGCAGAGGAGGCCAAAGAATTTAACTACATTGGTATTCTATTTTCTGAATTGAGCTATCCCGTCTAGATTATCATCTTCATAGAAGGACATACCATGGAGTCGTACTGTCCGTTGGTGCCATCGAAGCAAAGGACAATGGTACGAGGTGGCCGAGAACTTGACGAATCCACAGTTACGCCGCTCGCTTTTGCGTCTGGCATCATGATGGCCCGGGTGCCCTACTCAGAATCAAGGATCACGCTTTTGTGCGCTACGTGGCAGTTCTTCAGCAGAGATCGCTACGATGAACTTTATCCTTAGCGAGGGAACTTTGTCTGGGAATGATGGTCAATGGGCCAGGGGTTTTTGTAGCATGCAGGGGCGTGGTTGCGACGCGCGCCGTCAAAGCTCTCACTGTCATAGCCGCAGGAAATTGCAGTAGCTTCATCACCCCAGATCAATCAACCGTAGTCCTGTGCTTGGCTTCCAGCATCAATCGTGTACGATTTCGTCGATGTGTGTGAGGCCATTGAAGGCAACTCCTACCAATCCAGGGAAGATTTCCTTTCGTGGGTGCTTCGGCCACCGAGGACATAATAAATTTGAACAACTCTTATCCTTGTCGGGTGTAAGTACATACATACTCATCTAGAACGGCTGCAGGCTGCTCAGGAATTCAAAAGAAGCATAAATAAAAGATGGTATCTGTCACGCTTGGACCGCTTCGCTGTACAATGAGCTAGTACAGGTTGATTGACTCCAACTCCTCAAGCAGTGTTTGATGGCGATACGCAAGTCGGATGTCTGGCACATTGGTCTGTGCAAACGTCCGGCGTATCATTTTCGGTCAGCGAACATATCGCCGACACGTTCCCATCATCAATCTCACCTTGTGGATGTCATTTCCAGCGGCCCCCGCACGGTACCATTCTTGACCGATCCAGTGACGTTTGACTTCCATTTCGAAGCCACTCTGTACAACAGAGTTACGGGCCAGTTCGGCAAGTGAGCTTTGGGGGAGCTTGTATATCTATGCTCCGTGATATGACGTGAGATCTCCTTTGTTAGGGGCTATGCAATTCTCACATGAGCGGCTACGCTGTATTCCTCCAGCAAAGGCTCCTATGGTCATAGCAACATGCATCGGTTTTAAGTCAACAGGGTGGTAACGGTGGCATACCTTGGTAAAATGAAATTGGAGAGGATCATCAGTGCTCAAGCTTACGTTCAACCCAGTCTTGAAAAAATCTGGCAGTGGATTCCGCTCATATGTGAGAAATAAAGCGTTGTTACTCAAAGGGCTCATCGCGAGACCAATTTGTCTCAGATAGAAAAGATATTGTAATGCCGGAACCTTGCGAAGAAGTATACCGTGAGAAATCGAGTGAGATGTGAGGAAAGCTGCCGTGAGATGGTCCGTGTCGCCTGCTTCTCCAGCATGGGGTCGGAGGACGAATGTGTCTGTCGTAAGAAGTAGGAAAAAGCCGGATCATAGCCAAAAAGCTAACGTACTGAAACCTCGTGCCTGCCGCCAGTGGTTGAGGCTGGCCATGTTGGCATACATATAATAAATCCTAACAAAACACAGTTCCAGACGAACAGGAAGCGAGAGCTCGTGCCGGACTTACCAGTACGAGAAGGGCGGATTCTGTGTAGTGTCCCAGAGACGAGGGTACGGGAATTTACGATGTATTCGGCGTTCCGCCTTTGACTCATCGTCCACACTATCAAAGCCGACGACGCGCTGCAGGAAAACATGGAGTTCCGGGTGCGATGTCGGATCTTTAGTGACCTCAAATAACGGGCGAAATACACCTAAACAAAGTTCAAACCTGGGACATGAAACAATCGGATTGGCAACCTACTGATCACAATGTCCTCGAAAGTCCTAACCACACCGTTTTCTTTGTAAACATTGTACAACCGCGGTACTTGGATGAGCCAGCGAACGTTGTGCGAGAATAACTTGTTGTTGACCACCCATTTGGCTAACTTGTCCCATTCGTCTACCGATCTTCCATATATACTAACTCGCCATTCGCAATACTGTTCAAGTGTGAGTCGACACGGAGAAAATGCCGCTGGCGTGCTTACTTGGTACTTGCTTTGTTCTAAATCAGTCATCACCTCTGCAAAATGATTAGTGATCCGAAAATTACATCGTGCGAGGACGGAATGCCACCTTGCGTCAGTTCAGCAAAATAGCGCCCATCAATACGATTATCGATCTTCAGAAATATCTCCCGAAGCCTAGATTCTCCGATGGGGTTGTATTTGAGGTTGAACTTATCAAACCGGTGGAACGAGTCTTGGTGGGCGTGCATATCGAGTGTATCAATGGAAAGATCGTAGGCACTCAATTTAAGGGATTGAAAAACTTGCTCAAGCGTCAACTCGGCTCCATCGCGGTATATGACAATATCCTGAAGGGGTGCGATGTTAGGTACACAGTCCAGCAGGTGCAAATGAGACATACATGGGGACCACGTTTCATCTTCGCCTTGATGAATCGTAACAGATGCTTCTGGTTCATGCAACTAGCCAGGTGTACGTGGGTATCCACTTTACGTACGTTGTAAAAATCCCTGGAGGCACTTGCTATCAATGACACCAGATAAATTTACAACTTATTCTGACCTGTGAGGGACGCTCTGAAACCGGGGAATAAGTATGGAACTACCCGTAAACAATATCCACTCGCCTTCATAGCTGCCAACTCTTGGGATTCATTGAGTAAGCTGTACATTTCGAATTTGCTTGCTAAATATTTGAGTCTCCGGTATGCTATGCTTTTGGTCGGACCATCGGATATAACCCCGAGAACATAGTCGAGATCGACGAAATATTCCCTGATGGATGGAATATCAAATAATGGTTTCTCGTCTGAGGTTCATCATGTATTTTCAGCTGCATCAGTACGCAAGATTCCCATTCGTACCCGCCACGGGAGAATACACCTGGTATACGCCCTTGTCATCGATCTTGAATTCCCAAGGATGCGATTCCGGAATGTGGCAGTTTGAAAAATCGAATTCCTCATTTTCTGTAGTGACGTGACCGTCGGCGGCTGGAACGTCGTGCTCTGTGGTGAAATGCCAATGTGGAGGTGGAGGTTTAGGGTATATTTTCCATGCCTTGAATGGGCTCTCAGCGACCTTGGCTTCGGCGAAGTCAACATCGGGCCGTACACCGGCCACGCCTGCAAAGCCCTCCGCCATTCCATTGAAGTGACCATCATGGTCACCAGGGTTGTCACCAAGTCGCTGAAGGGACTCAGTAATATATTTGTCGCGTAGCTGGAGACAGTGTTGAAACAGCTTGGAGGTACGTGCCATCTCAGGGCTGATGGAGGTTTGCACTGAATATTGTACTTCAGTTGTCTCCTATTCGGATCTATGCAGAAATCCGCACGTTGCGCCTGCGGCTCGGTGCGCGCTTGGTCCTCGTCTTCGACGAAAGGGGATGTACTACTCTGTTGTTCGTTGATTTGCAAGGCCACGGAGATTCCGAAGGTACCTGCAACTGATGCAGGGCCATCGGACATGGTGGTAGGGACATCAGATGCGCGGCGATGGGCCAATTTCTTCTCTTCAATCTGGATGTATTCTCTAGCTCTGGTTGGGCATTGCTAGCGATTACATACTTGTTGAAGACTCTTTTCGTCGTTGTAGCCGTAAAAACCGTCCCTGGACTCGGGAATCAGGAGTCCAGAGTTGGATTCGACATCATTGGCAGAGTTTGAGGTCTGTAGCAAGATTTCGGGTGTATCACTGCTGACGATCTTCGTTGTCCCGTCAGCCATGGTAACGGTGATACTGTAAGCTGCTCGACGGGATGATTCCGAACATTGAAACAGGAACGATGATGATATGTATTTGGTTCTCGCTACAAAACCCGAGCCTAAATTGTACAGATAGCGGAAGTAGATAAGCCCAAACCGTATGACACAAACTACTTGAGAAGACGGAATATCAAGTGTTCAGGATATGGCAGAGCCTGAGGAGCGTAGTAGAAATATAAACAGAACTTTCTGCGATGAGCCCACTCAGTCACTTCGGATCACGTGGATGATGAAAATTACATATTCTCACTTTACGTAATAAAATAATGATAATTTGCTGATAACAAGGTTATTATATCAGGGAGGCCAATAGATCCTCATTGGATCAAATTCTTCTTTTACGTCCATTGAGTTCACTGTTGGCGACGAAGACCTGAGGTTCAGACGAACCTGCGAGGACGGGCGACGCGATCTACACGATGGGTAACACAACCTCGAACACGAATCACAATCGACCATCACCAGTTTCGACAGGCCAGATCGATCCGCTGAGTCGCAAACAGCCCCAGCCCCATTCGCCTTCTCCGAACCCCAACCAGCCCCACCGTTCTCTGCGCACGAAGAAAAAGTCCCTTGAGCTGCCAGACCTTGCGCTTCTTTCTCTGACTCCTGCACACTCCCACCAGAATTCCGCCAATTCATCTCCCTTATCTTCCTACCGTCGGCCTCCGAGAACTACTTCTCCAATCCCCATCCCGATTCCGGCTTCTAACAATGGCACTATGAACAATGCCTCGAATACGGGCACTTCCCCTCGTGGAAGACAACCCAATGTAAAAGTGAATCTCGCGCGGGAGACAGATACGTCCAACTTCTCGTCAGATTTGCTCCTCGAACAGCCACCATCTACTCATATTCCGGTTCCTCACCAACATCATTCCCGTAATCGCGGTGGCCCTTATTTGCGAGGCGCCCCTCTCCCATACAATTCTACACATTCGTTCACTACGCGTAGCCAAGCTCCTGCGCAACCTCGCATACAAGAGCTCTATGCGGAGAGCCAGGTTGAAGTAACCGCGCATCCTGATCGACAAGAGTTCATCCAGGAGACAGTTCATTCCACGATCCCCCTTGCGCTACACAAGGCTGAGGAAGAACTTGCGGCTGCCACGACCCACAGTCTAGCTGAGCTCGGTCAGCCTGCCTCCAATCATCCTTCGGATGAGTCAAAGGAACCTGTGAACGTCAAAATCACTTGGCACGGGGGCGGGAAATGTGTCGTTCTTGCCCGTGCAGGTGACAATAACTGGAAGGGCCGTCAGCAAATGGAATCGGAGTACGTCTATGTTGATCGATTTACTGATTTGCTCGTCCGTCTGACTCGCACCATAGTGACCCCCCTGTGGATACATCGTGGTCTACGTGGGTCTCGCTCATGCCTGGAACACACCATATCCGTTTCATTGTCGATGAACAATGGCGCTTGGCCGACGACCTTCCAACAGCTGTAGATGACGAAGGAAGCTTGGCAAATTACGTTGCGGTCCCAATTTCTGGTTTGACGCCGCCTCATCTCGTCTCTGTCCCTGTTGCACCTCCAAAGCAGCCCGCTCATCCAGTCCATTCGTTCTGGTCAACTACGACTTCCACCCAAGGCTCCGCGATTGACGTACCTTCCTCTTCAGATGTCACGAGATCATCATCCAAATGGACAGATGAAATCCCCGCCGAACTTGTTTCTGCTGCTCGTGAGGAAGAAGCTTACCTTGCTTACACGGCTGCCACAGAATATGATCAATCGGGCTATCCCAACACTCACCAACAGGTCCCTGCGCCAAATATTCCTCCAGCTCCAGTCCTTCCTAGGCACTTGGACAAACTCATCCTGAACGTTAAAGCTGGACAACCCCCACCGCCCAGGGGCAGCCGCGAGCGGGAGCGGGAAAAGGAGCGGGAAAAAGAGCGAGAACGCGAGCATAGGCGGAAGCAGGGACGATCGCTACTCGGAATGACCAGTACGCTTGCACGGGACGTCTATAGGGAGGATAAACCTGAGGAGGACGAGCATGTTTCCATCCCAATCACTACCGCGAGCGGGACAGATGTAACCCACCTTGCAGTTTCATCACAAGCGCACACTCGACTTGGACTAGACGGACCAGGATTGTCGGATGACGCCAGCGTGTTGCCCGTTCCGTCCCACGTCGTACTTCATCACTTGAGTACAAGCGCGATTCGTAATGGTGTACTCGCTGTTGGGAACACGACGCGTTATCGACAGAAGGTATTTATACGGGTCTCTGCGAACGGCACGGTCACTCACGGATGTTTTAGTATCTCACCACGATTTACTACAAACCTACATGAATCGTACGACTGTGATCGGCATGACAATACGCAGGACGTCGTTAGAAGCCATGTTTCGGGAGACTGTCACAACCACGCCATTCATCTGCTTATTTATCCGTGCACTTACTTAGTTGGTCATTTCTTGGGATATTGCCTTTAGATTCTCCCTGATACAACAATGATATATGTGGAAGACCAAACGCACATTCACCCATGACTATATGCTCATATCTCACAATGCAGACACATGATCGTTGCGTGTATGCGTGTATGCCTGTTCTGGGTTCTTTCGTTCCTGCTCCGTCTATATGTTGTTCCATGATCTTGATGATTGTACCCATCCTTTCTTAGATTACCCACTGCCCAACCAAAATGTATCTTAAGTGTACAAGTTTCATACTCAATCTGACAAAAAAAAAACACGAAATAAATAGATAATAAATAAAAACAATAGCCCACCGCGAGGGTCGAACTCGCAGCCTTCAGATCACAGCAGGGATCACGCCCGCCTTAAAAGTCTGACGCTCTGGCCGATTGAGCTAGGCGGGCCTGTCAGTGCTTTGTATCACGAAAGGATATGAACGGACTAACGTCGTGGTTCGCTTCTATAGATCTGATCCTGCAAGATATCCGAGCCGACCCTTAGAATTTCTTGCCCTGCCCTTGTCCCAAAACCCACTCAGGCTGGTCACCGAACACACGTTGTAACCACGGTGTTCTCTCCCTCCTAGATGGTATCTGTGTTGAATAGGCACTGATCGGATCACATATTACACGCAAACGGCGTTCGACTCGGTATGAAGCGGTCGAAAATAAAGACCGGCACGCACCCTATAACTTTGCGGCGATAAGACGTTTCGTCCTCGTGCAGTAAGCCCAACGTCACGCTGAGCACTTACTACGGTTCATTACCGCCCATCATCTCGCCAGTAATGGAAGACATTGTTTGCACCAGCTACGACACATTTTCGTGCACTCATATAGACAGGATGGTGGTCCCCAGTCAACGGTCCTATCTCCCGCCGGGGTACACGCATTCTCGATCTGGGATGCGGATGGGGCATTCCTGCAGTGCGAACGCCGGCACATACAGGACACCACGTAGTTGGAGTTGTCATCAGCACTTTGCAGCTAACCAAGCAAAAGAGCTCGTTCCTGAGGGGTAGTTCTGCAGGACAGATATCACTGAGCCCATGACGGCTCTGTTGAGGGAGAGATGCGAAATGCCATCCTGAACAGTATCCCATTTGATTCTGCGGTAGAATTTTACGCGCTGGTCTATATGCCCGTCGAAGAACAGGTTGCACTCATTCGACATTTCGGAAATTGGGCGAAGGCTCGCGGGTATTGCGTGATTGGATGACGGTCGGTATAGCAACATGGACCGGAGAGGTGAAGGAATGGTTGGAAAGTGGACTAGATAGTCGGATGTGGTAATAGACTTCTTTGGAGAAGGGCTAAAGAAGGAGGATTGGAAACAATCAGGGAGGCCAACACGCGCCCGATGTTGATGAAGAGTCGGATGGACACCACAGTTTCTGCTCTGAAAAAATGTATGTAAACAACACCCCAGCAGAGTTCCATGCACGAATCCCTCGTGTCCGAACAAAATATTTTAACATGCACCTTCTTGGCAGCCTTAATCCTGGGAGTAACCATGGCATAAAACTCAACTTATGTCGCATGGAAATTAAGTCATGAAAATTAATTCACGGTGAGTAGAAGTGCATCAGGAATTCGGTGCTGGTCAACGAGGGTACGGTCCTGCTTGCTGTGCCATTCATAGGCGGGAACTACATGCCTGCCGTGCATACATAAGTCACTCTGCGTTGCGGGAGCAACAAGTGCCCTCGTGGTCAGTACAACCACGAAGTGAAAAATGTCAATACTGGTGAGGATTCGACATACTGCAATTTCAACGGTCCGTAGCTCACTTGCGAGATTCTGATCCAGGAACTGTTTCGAAAGTTCGTTGCTCTAGCGATGGAATTTGTAACGCAGCGCAGGACATGGAAAGAAACGGGGAAGAGGCGTAATCACAATGACGACCAGTACACAGAATTTCCGAAATCATGGTCGACACGAGCAGAGAGAGAGTGGCAGGAGATGGACTACATGTTCAGGATCAACCGGAGACAGTTGCAAGTAGCGGAGGTACCATGTCAGCGGCAGACACAACCCAAAGTAAGGGTAACGGCAGTCCAAAGAACCGTACCTCGACTGACCTGAGTTTTTGGGCAGTATCAACTACATCAGCATGAGGAGGCGAGTATGCAGCGCACCTCGAAAAGACGGGTCATGATTGTCAGTAATCCCGACCCCACCGACGACAGCGAAGGAGAATTTGACATGACGATTCGGAAGTGCTAGTGATCTGTGAGGCGACATCGCTGTTCGTGCGCATCCGGGCGATAAGAGGGTTGACAATCCTCCCTGATTTTTCTAGTCGAACCCCTGGTGATATGATTGCGAGCTGTCACCCGTCTACTCGTTGCATTTCATCACGTGTATCGGTGTCGGAGAATTGATTGACAGAAAAGATGCGCCTGAATGTCATGTGCGAAGGAAATGGTGGACTCAAGCTAGCATTCGTGTATACGGGATTGTTTTGTGTCGACGACCGGGGTGGTTTGCAAGTGTAGCAAGTTGAAGCTGATTGGTTTTCCGGTCCTCTCCGCTCAAGTTCACACACCCTAACGTCATCGAAATTTACCAGTTTTGTAGACCCTCTCGCACCGCTGGACGTCTACTCTGTTATTTATCTTTTCGTCCCCTCTCTGACATGTCCAGAATCATCCACCGCCTCTTCTCGTCTTCTTCGCGTCATTCTGTGCGGGTTAATCTAAATACAGCTGCTCGCTCATCCCGCACCGCGCTCACCCGACGCATGATGAGCTCCGAGTCGCATGCCAGTCACGGCGGGAGCACACCGAGCGAGACACCGTGGATAGTGCGTTTCGCTACCGGTTTTCAGAGTGAAATTGCTTAGCGTATTTCTCCTTCGCAGATTGGGTCTGCGCTGGTGTTCGGTCCTCTGGTGGGTACATTCGGTGCATGCGCGCGTTCTTTGTCCAGACCCATCTGTCATACAGTTCCTGTACCTTGTGTCTCCGTCGGCTCGCAAAGGCTCTCATAGCAACCATGGGCATAAAAGCAACCGTGTAGGTGACAACTCGACCTGAGTACGTATCTGGATGACCATCTGACCATTCGTAGGATGAGCATGAGGACAAGCATGCCGTACGTGGCATTCACTCTTTCATCAATTTGCTTGTGGTGACGTCGATACTGTTTTTGTAGCAACACGTCGAGTCTCACCAGGATGTTACCCCGATTGCCGACGACGAAGGCACCGAGGTGTCTGGACAGGAGGTCAAGGAATCGATGGAAAAAGCCTTTGTGAGTCATGATGTTGTACTTGTTTCGTATGATTTTTATTTTATTAGGAGGCAGACTCTCCGAAAGACAGCCAAGAACGGGAAGAAGTGGTAGCGAAGGTGGAGACGACGGCTGTCGAGGAGACCCCCGCTACCGAAGCCACGCATGCTACACCAATATCAGAGTCTGAGCTAAACCCAACTCCGTCCGAACCCGTCAAAGTTGACGAGGTTACCCATGCGAGCGACGAAAGGCCCAAAGCACCGCTGTAAGTACATCTAGCTTTTGGTTGGCGAATGGAGTGACCAAGTGGTCACCGTACAACACAAGTAAGCCTGCAGCGGAGTCAAAAGCTTAGGAGGAGTTGCGAAAGGTTAGATTTGTGCAGGTCCATGAGAATATACAGTTATCCGTTGCCCCATAGCCATTCACAGTTGCCACCGTCCAAACATGTCGAGCTGAGATGAAAATTTGAGCTAAAACAGGACCTGTTGACCATTGTCAATGACAGTGATGTAATGCTTCGCGACCATATATGGTCACGTGATTAATCAATTGGTTTCCAGGACGGCGAGTATAAGACAATGGGGCAACGTCAATGGCGGAAGGTAAAACCTTCCCAAGTTCATTTTTTTCTTCGAGCTCTGCTGAGCTCACTGTCAGTCACTCGTTTCGTCCACCACTCGCTTACAATGTTTGTTTTATTTGTACTCGTGTCATTGTTCTTTGTGGCCGATCTCGGCTTATCCGGCCCGATCAGCCGCAAGAACTTGGATGGCGTCGCATCGATGGCGATGTCCCGCACACCACTATCCAGAAGGGACGCCACTAAATATGTCTTTGCCCATCATATGGTCGGAAACACCGCTCCGTACACTCTGCAAAACTGGTTGTCAGATATCACCCTTGCGCACCAGAATGGCATCGATGCTTTCGCGCTCAACATAGGAAGCGATAGCTGGGAGTCTCAACAGGTCGCAAACGCGTGAGTGCCTACGATACATTTTTAACTCAGGCTCATGCTCAACCAGGTACCAGGCTGCACTGCAATCGGGGACGAACTTCAAGCTCTTTTTGTCGTTCGACATGACGTGCGTCCTCCGTCGATCACTCTGGTGCTGTATTCATGTCCACCACTAGATCTCTCCCTTGTGGCAGCGCCAATGATGCAGCCACGCTCCGAAATTATATCACGACATACGCTTCGCATCCCAACCAATTGATCTACGACAGTCGTGTTTTGGCCTCGACTTTCTCCGGCGAATCTTGCCAGTTCGGTCAAGGTTCAGTTCAATCGGGATGGTCGACGCAGTTTGTGCAGCAGCTGTCGGGAAAGAATACCGTCTACTTTGTCCCCTCCTTTTTTATAAGCACATCCGAATTCGAGAATTTCAGTGGTGTTATCGATGGAATGTTCAATGTAAGAGTGATGAATCGTCGAGCTGTATGTTACTCTGACACTCTTTTTCCGTTCCAGTGGAACTCTGCATGGCCCACACAAGCCACGGCAAGTTCTGTAACTAGCTATGCAGTTTCTGCGCTTGATACACTTGCAAATGATGTTGGGGCTACGACATCCGACGAAGAGTATATCAATGCTTTGCAGCCTATGGGTGGATCTTATATGGCTGCTGTATCCCCCTGGTTCTTCACACACTATAGCCCACAGACTTACAATAAGAACGTGAGTTACCTGCTTCCAGCGACAGATCGGTTCTAACCACAGCCGATTTTTAGTGGATATACCTGAGTGATGACCATCTATATGCCAAGCGCTGGGAAAGTCTGATCGGAATCCGCGACCAAGTTGATTTTGTTGAGATCCTCACTTGGAACGATTATGGGGAATCTCATTACATTGGTCCTATTGAAGGTGCACAACCAAATAGTCAGGCATGGGTGAACGGGTTTGATCATACTGGTAAGCTTTGTTACGTTCTCTAATTTGTGTCTCAGCGCCGACTTACGTCTACCAGGCTGGCTCAATATGACATCATACTACGCTACCGCGTTCAAGACAGGAACGTACCCAACCATCTCAAAAGACCAGATTGTTATGTGGTCTCGTCCCCATCCAGCTCTCGCCACTGCACCCGATCCAGTCCCTCGGCCTACTAATTATCAGATTGTGAGTTCTTTTCTGGTAGTCATTTCATCTGGATCTGAGCGATCTTTCGATCGCGATAGACACAAGACAAAATGTGGGCGGTTGTTTTCGCGACTTCTCCTGCGACTGTCACGCTTTCGACGTCATCCACTGAGTCGCAGACATTCCAAGTTGCAGCTGGGGTGTCAAAACTTTCACTTTCTATTAGCGCTGGCGGTTTTATGAAAGCAGTGCTGCAAAGGAACTGTCAAACCATCATTGACCTTCAGCCCGAGAGTTTTTATTTCAACCCCTCACCCCCTTCATACAACTTCAATGCTTTCGTCGTTTCTTCAACTTCCTGATATGTGCTAGATGCACAAGGGAAAGGTTTCATGGATATGATCCTGTATCAATGTTACATATTCGTCTTACATGGTCTAACTTGTATTTTACATTTATCGTGGTGGCGCTGGCGCCGGTCCCCGACTCCAAGGAGTTTTCGATTCAAACTACATGTCATTGTTACAGAGAGAACATACAATACAGATACTTGTAGTGTAGCTCATAAAACTCAACTGGATAGGAGAACCAGCCAAGAGACTCATGGTGCTGTAATAACTACTTCTCATTCAACGAAACATGATTTGCAGGATTCTGAGTACTACCGTCGACGAACAATGTGTTTCATGATGCACTTTCAATTTGTCGCAAGAGAGAGAGAGAGAGAGAGAGAGAGATTCATTGTCTTTGCACGAGCTCCACTAGTACTGTGGGATCGGGGACTATTTCTAATCTGCTCTTACAATTCCTTAGATACCCTCGTTACACGACGGTAAGAGTAAGGATTGGACTAATGATATTACACCGAGCTTATGTAATGAGTGCATCTGCATCCACCCTACTCGGAGTAAGCGCGCCTCAGCTGAATATACTGAGTACTGAACGTTGAACACTGATCTAGATGAAACAAGTTGGAGAAAGGTATAACGCCAGGGCACGCAAGTCATATCCGGGATCACTCAAGAAGGGGAAACGGCCCGGACATGCACCTGCTGCGTCAGCAGAGACTGCAGATCCCAATGCAGAAATCCTCGCTCCGAAATCCCGAGAACAAAAAGAACAGGAGAGGAAGGAGAGACTCGTCCAGGAGGTAAGTCGCAAGTGTTGTGATGTTGTGTATCTCATTGGCGTAGCTTGCAGCACAATCGGAGAGCAAGGTATCAAGTAAAAGGAAGAAGAGACTAGAAAAGTATATTGTGAGACACAGCTCTTTTCTCAATACGTTTCATTGATGTATCTTTCAATAGGACAAAAAACTTAGACAGGAGGAGAGGATGTTGATCTTTGAAAAACTGGCGTATGGACACCTTTGTGCTCTTTAATAATTCGCTCAGTCGTACAGTCAGACTCAGGCGTCAATATCGACTTTAGAGTTGCAGTCGTCTTCTACATTAGGGACGGGCAAGGCGGTGTCTCATCGCGAACGGTTGGACAAAACTGAAGATATGGACGTTCGGCGTCTCATGGACGGTCAAACCAACAAACGGAGACAGCGCAACAATGGTTTTACTGTCGCGGAAACCACTGACACCGAGAATGAAGATGCAGAACTAGATGTGATGGGTTCCGGTGCCGCTAGCGTCGACTTGCCGAACACTACTATGCCAGAACAAGTTCTGGTTGTGGACATGTCTGCCGGCTTAGCTGCGCCGGGGAGACCAACGCAGTCTACTGTTGTTGGCGGCGCTCTCAGACGAAACCCAGATGGTACTTCCATGGCCCCTCGCATGGTCAAGAAAAAAAAGATTAGTCAAAAGGTTGGTCGGTCGATGATTTACAGACCGTGATCTCCTTATAATTCCTTAGGCAACCCTTCGACGGTGGTCAAAGCAATATACGCAGCCGGACCCCAAGCCCGAGTCTGATTCGTCATTCGATAGCTCAGATTCCGCGAATGACACGAAAGGAGATGAAAACGATGAGGCTGATTCCCTTTCAGGGTCAGCATCAGAAAGTGATTCGGACCACTTAAGTTCATCTCATGCAGAGACCAATACTCCTTCTGTGAAGCGCACAGGTTTCAAGACATGGGCAATAAGGCAGCTCTCCGCGGCCAAGGGCTATGTCGCCCCCATCGGTGAATCACTCACTCAAGCGGCATCGATCCAAGATACTACCGAGCAACCTCCTCCGAAACGACGCAAGGTTTTGCATCCACCTCACGATGCCGTGATGCGTGGTCCGCTTGGAGATGACCTAGAATTACCTGTCACTGCGCTGGCAGAGTATTTATCGAGGAAGCCGCAACAATCGTCCAGTTCATCCTCCGCTGAAAAGAATGCCAATGTTGTTTCCGTCATGCGACCCACAGACGTCGAAGAAGCCCGGTTGATGTTGCCTATTACAGCAGAAGAACAACCAATTATGGAGTCTATTTTACTTCATCCCGTCGTGATTATATGCGGCGAGACCGGTAGTGGAAAAACTACACAAGTACCACAGTTTCTTTATGAGGCAGGGTTCGGGGATCTTGATGGAGGTGCGCGGAGCCTAGGCTGAGCGAGGACGTACTGACCTTTATCTTCTAGATAAGCCTGGTATGATCGGGGTGACACAACCTCGACGAGTCGCTGCGGTTTCGATGGCCACACGTGTTGCACACGAATTGTCTCTAACCTCGTCGCGGGTCTCCTACCAAATCCGTTACGACGCCACTATATCTCCCTCAACTACGATCAAGTTCATGACTGATGGTATTCTGTTGCGCGAATTATCCACCGATTTCTTACTATCAAAATACTCCGTCATCATTATCGACGAAGCTCACGAGCGAAGCATGAATACGGACATACTCATCGGTGTACTTAGCCGTGTCTTGAAGTTGCGAGAGCAAATGTGGAAGGACAAAAAGGACGGTGTAAAACCCCTGCGCCTGGTCATAATGTCTGCCACCCTCCGAGTCAGCGACTTTGCAGAGAATAAGCTCCTCTTTCCGTCGCCTCCTCCAGTAATCAGCGTTTCTGCACGTCAGCATCCGGTGACGATCCATTTCAACCGCCGAACACCCTCGGACTATGTCAAGGAAGCGATTAAAAAGACCGCTAAGATCCATTCTCGCCTACCCCCGGGCGGCATCTTGATCTTCTTGACCGGTCAGAATGAAATATCGGGTGTCTGTAGGACTCTGGAAGCAAGATTTAGCCGTAAAGCTATCGAAATCCGAAGGCGTACAAGGCAGTTGGTGAATCCTTCTGTCTTTTTTACGGACGAACCTTCAGACCCTCCAAAAACGGTTGCTGCTGCGGAAGGTATGCCGCCTCAATATCCTCTTCCTCGAAGGCAACCATTAAATAATCTAATAGTTGTCCTGGAGGCGGAGGATGTAGAATTGGGAGTCAGAAGCCCAGATTTGGCTTTAGATGTTGATGATGGTGTCCCCGAAGAAGATCCCGAAGCTTTGGATAGCGTTGATGAGGACACTGCAGATATCGAAGACAGTGACTGTGAGTCAGATCCTCATATTAATATTCAGATTCATGAATACATACCCTTTAGCTCCTATGCACGTCGTTCCACTATATTCTCTTCTGCCAAGTGATAAACAGATGCGGGTTTTCGAGTCACCACCATCTGGGTACCGCCTGGTGGTGGTCTCAACGAATGTCGCTGAAACATCATTGACGATTCCTGGAATTCGATATGTTGTCGACTGTGGGCGAGCAAAGGAGGTGAGTTACTTCTTATCACAGACATTATTCTTTCTCACAGGAACAATCAGCGCAGATACGATGCCACGAACTGTATACAGTCCTTCCAGGTGAACTGGATATCGAAAGCCTCCGCGGCGCAAAGAGCCGGCAGAGCGGGGCGGACGGGCCCTGGACATTGCTACAGGCTCTATTCATCCGCACTCTACGAACACTATTTTGAACCATTCTCACAACCCGAGATTCTCCGTGTGCCCATAGAAGGTGTTGTACTTCAAATGAAGAGCATGGGCATCGATACAGTGGTGAACTTCCCTTTCCCAACCCCTCCCGACACACAGGCTTTGAAGAAGGCTGAGATAGTGCTGACTCATCTCGGTGCGGTGAGCAGTACACCACTTACATCGTCTGCTACCTCAGAAGTATCCATCGCTACGATCGGAGGCAAGATTACGTCGCTCGGGAAGTCGATGAGTTTGTTCCCTCTCTCTCCTCGATATTCTCGAATGCTAGTCGCCGGTCAACAACATGGTTGTCTACCATACGTGATCACCATCGTATCTATCATGACAGTGGGGGATCCCTTCTTGCATGAAGAGGGATTAGGCGAAGGCAACGATTCCGAGGACGAGAACAATGTTGAAGTGGAGTACCTCAAGAGCGAACGAGTCAAGGGAAAAGAGATTCGCAGAACACGTCGGAAGGCTTTCTTCGAGACACAACAAGTACCGTCGGTGTAATTCTTCACCGCGTGGCACTAACACTCCGTTTCCTAGACCCATGCTTCCTTGGGAAGGTCAACTAGCGATATCTTTCGGATACTGTCAGTCGTTGGCGCATACGAGTTCGCCGGGGGTGGTTTCCCGTTCTGCTCGGAGCATTTCATCCGACCGAAAGTACGACTCGAGGTTTTGGTTTCGTATCCCATCAACTGACGTGGCATCCAGGCAATGGAAGAGATCCATAAGTTGAGGGCCCAAATTTGCAACATTGTGAGCGCGACCTTCATCGGCGTGGAGACGGGTCTTGCGCAGCCCCTTAAACCACCTAATGAAACTCAAGTTAGTCGCTTTATTTTCTATTGATTAGTATCATACGAAACAATGCCTTGCAGTTGAAGGTCCTTCGCCAGCTGTTGGCTGCTGCATTCATCGATCAGGTGGCCGTTCGGAAAGATCTTGTGCACAAGAAGTCCGCTAGTGGGATTCAGTACTCGACTACTAAAGGCGTCCCTTACAGAGCAATGGGTGTCCAGGAAGACGTATTTATACATCCTTCGTCTGTTCTGTCACAAAGCTCTCCTCCGGATTATATTGTCTTCACCGAGATCGTTAGAACGACGAAACCATGGCTCAAAGGTGTGGTGGCATCCAAATTTAACTGGAATTTTGTTCAACAGCCCTGCAGGCCTGACATTGATTAACCCGGCATGGCTGTCCACGCTCGGAAAGCCGACACTATGCACTTTCACTAAACCTACAAAAAACAGTGCGGGCGCGTTGATGACAATACCCAAATTTGGACCGGATCAGTGGGAACTACCACCGATAAAAGCTTCATAGTAATGATAATAAGAATACATTATATCCTGTGCAGGCAAACGATGTAGGGATGATCTAGGTAGATGTGCTGTGGGGGGGAGGATGAATATGATAAAAGACTATGTAGAGTATGACAACTATGGTTTGGGTTTCTTTGGGATGAAGATACTACCCTTGTCCTTGGGTCGCTTACGTGGTGGTGGCATCGGCTGGTGCTCGTTAATCGACGAAGACGCTTCATCAACAAATGGTCTCTTCGGTAGGGGTTTTTGTGCAGGATTACCGCTTGGCCCCGCAGCGGTTTGGACTGAAGTGGGGCTAATTGGAGTAGAAGAAAGAGTTTGTGATAGCGGTTTGGCACGAACAGATTCGGCCAAGCTCTGAGGAGTGACAAGGTCTACTGGTTCGGGAGCCTTGGAAACAGCTGGCCGCTGTTTGTTAGCCTTTATTGGCGAAGCGGGCCGGGCTGACCGCACGTGGGTAGGCTCTGCAAAGTAGGATGGGTCCACCTGTATGCGATACTGAATTTGGAACACTCGTTACTGTGGGTGAGCGGGTAACTTACATCGGTCAGCAGTGACCTGGTTCTGGCATTGTTCACGATTTCTTTCCAATCTGCGTTGCTCCTCTCGAGCGTCGGAGCATTTCCCAAGATGAATAAGGAGGATTTTGCTCGAGTGAGAGCCACGTTCATTCGGCGAACATCTAGTGGATGGGATTTCAGTCGCGCCTTCATTCCAACGTCCGTGAACCATACCAGCCAAAAAACCAACCGACTGTACGCCTGGGCCAGCGCGTACGCACGAAAGTATGATGATATCCTTTTCTTGACCTTGAAAGCCGTCGACCGTATGGAAGTATATCTTTTCACGAATATCCCCTCCAAACCTCCTTTCGAATGCGCGCTGAAGTTCAACCACCTGACCGCGATACATCGAGACAATGCCAACCCGGAAGTCGAAATCGATCGCTACGAATTCTTTGCGCAATCTCGCGTAGAGTGCGACAGCCACTTGAGCTTCCAGTACATTTTTCATTGAGTGGCCGATTGTTCCTTCTTCCTGGCTGCGCGAGATGTTGAAAAAGCGATAGCAACCAAACTTCGGGTGAGATTGCCAGGGTTGTTTGGTTTTGGCGTCCATGTCAGGTCCGTCAAGTAGACGACCTTGGTAGAACAAATGGCTGGGGAGCTGGCTTATTTCTGGATGCATGCGGTACTGAATACTGTTGGGTCTTTGAATGAGTCGTTCGGAAAGCCTCACGCCACACTCACCTTAACAGATGGACAGCCTCTGGGCGGTGTTTTTGCAAGCGAACGAAGAGGGACTGATTGTAGTTGAATTTACATGCCTAAAAGAGTTTAAGGGGACGAAAGCAAGACCATAGAAGGATTCATCACCTCTTGGGAGAGTACAGTTGGTGGAAGCTGTTGAGGGTCTACAGAAAGAAGTCACTTCTAACATCGCGTAGCAGGGGCTATTAAATTCTCACCTCCAACCATAATGCACCTTGGAGTACGAAACTTCAAAGGAATCAATGAGGTCAATTCAACAGCTTGGGCGGCTTCATCAATGATGACCATCTCAAACTCCAACTGCTCGATCGAGTCATGGCCAGATCCTGCAAGCGTTGCACAAATCACGTCTGCTTCTTGCAGAACCTCGATGCGGAATCGCCTTCGCACAGCATCCAAAGTTCGGTTGTCGGACTTTTGTTTGTCCTTCAAACGATCGAACTGTTGAGTCAGGGCCATTCGGCGAGAATTCAACTTCTTGATCTCCTCGTCGATGGCGAGTGTCCTTGCAGTGTTATTTTGAACCGTGGCTAGCTCCTCCAACTTCTGCTGTTTGGCGCGTTTGACAGATTCTATTTCCTGTCGAAGCAGCACTATCTGTTTTCCGGCGTTGTTGGAGGAATCTGGCACATTTTCGCCGTTCACCTTCTGTTCCACGAGGTAGTCTAGTGCGATATCCCGGGCACTGATGTCGATAGCCTTCTCACTACCAATCCGGACTACCTTGATTGGGTCCCCGCGCTTCTGACTACTTCGGTAACCCTCCTTCAGGCGACTAGCGACTTCATCGATTGCTGCGTTACTGGGGGCGCATAAAAGGATTTTATGTACCGGGCCCTTATCGGTTTGCGTGGAGTTCCGCCCCGCGTGTATAGAAGTCGTGGCTCGAGGCCGTCGTGACAAGAAAGCCTCGACCAACCCGCATATGGTCGAAGTTTTTCCCGTTCCGGGAGGCCTTCAAAGCAATTGAGCAGTCGAGCTATCGAGACGGACAAGTCCACTTACCCTTGAATCAATCCAAATCCTTCAGCTCGCAATGAGCTAAGAATGGCTCTTGCCTGAGGCTCGTTAACACGGTAGGTTGACATTGCTTGGTCAATATCATGGTTGTCCAGGCGTGGCATTGCGGATATGCGAGGTTGCATGATCGACTGAAAGGCATCGTAGAAAGGAAGAGCCATCAAGGCAGCATATTCGCGGTGCAATGTAGCCAAGCTGCAGGAAAGTCAGCTTCGTGAATGCAGTCACCGAAAGAATAACTATACCTAAACACCTTCTTCAAGCTCCAGACAGTGTTGATTTGCAAACCAAAATCAGTCCCGTTGGGTATGAAGCATCGAAGAGTCATTTGTGCGCCAGTCTGAGTGGTACGGTATGACTGAGTTTTGGCAAGAAGCGTTTTTTTTCCAGAAGGATGCTTGAGTAGAACTACATCTGTTTCCGACAGACGCCAATCTTTCTGAAGAGCCTCGGATATAGTAGCCTCGAGGTCAATGAAGTCGTCTGTGAACTGCTTCGAACAAATCTTGCAATCGTATGATGCCTGAGTCTCTTCCTTCGACCGGACGATCTGAGCCCAGCATTCGAGCAACAGGAGCGGCTCGAATACACTGAGATATTGGCGGTGGTCTGCAAATTTGTCTGGGACATGAAGTAACTTTGGTTTTGCCCCTTGTGCGGGAGGATCTGGACCTTCATGATCATAATCCCATGACAACAGAGCCCTATGAAGTCCAGAAATATCTGGTTTGAGCCGCATGGCTCTCCTACGCGCATCGTCTCTTCGATGAAGGCGTTCCATCGTGGCGTTCTTGGCATGATTTGTGACATCAAGCATCCTGACCTGACGCCTCTCAGCAGGCTTCTGCACTTTGGGAGACTTTTGAAATTTGGCAAGGGCAGCCAAACCTTTCGCACCCCCAACATCAGTGTCAGACTCGGAATCACTGGACGATGGATCCACCACCTGCGGTACCCTAGGTACGTTGCGGACAGGAGGTGGACGACTAAGACCAGAAACGGCAGTTGCCTGTGCCCTCTGGAAAGTTGGGAAAGTAGATGTCTGCACCTTGGAGTGGTCCACGAGGGAGGGTTTGGCAGGTTTCTGGGGAGCCAACGACTTGAGTGTTGTCTGCACCTCTTTGCGTTCCGGCTTGGTGTCTTTGCGCGCAGGAGCCGAAGCGCGACTACTGGCAGTTGTCACCGAAACAATCTCCACGTCGTCGTCATCGCTCTCAAATGTTGCCAGTGCGCCTTCGAGTTTTGCTATGCGAGTCGAGTCGAGTCGAGTCCTCGGAGCTCCCTGCGTCGTCTTGCGAGCGTCGTCCACATGCTTGTTCAATTTCGCCAGGCCAGCTTCAGAAGGCGGTACTCCCGTTGTCCGAAAGCAGTCCAAGACAGTTTGGATAAGAGCGAACGATTGATGCAACAGCTCCTCGTCCGACAGCCGAAGCCACCGCGCAAGCTCGGGTAAGACAGGTTGAAGATCGTTCATCATCCGCTTTCCTACCCGAGACAATTTGGATGGTTTCCGACTCAGTGAAGTGGGCTCCCCCTCTGTAGATGTGACAGCGGCAGATTCCATGACCCTCCATTGTGCCAGCATATCCCGACCAAAAATGAGTGCATCCCGCATCCACACTGTCATGTCGGGTATCTCAAAGAAATCCGCCCATAACGGAGTCCGTTTAAATATCACGGTAAGGGACTGCGTCATGAGTGTCCACAGCTGAGGGAGTTGAGCAGCAGGACCTTGCGGATCTCCAGGCCGCAAGAACTCGTTCGAATGGAGTAAACCATCGGGGCTGGAACAGAGCACCTCGATGATATCCGTGAGACATTGTACAAGGGACTTTGATAAGCTGCACGCCTCGGTGACTTGAGGCGCATGTCGAACAAACTTTTCGAGGAATCCGAAAACAGCGGAGAGGGAGGGGTTCGGTAAATTGGAGAGCAACGCGCGAAAGCAATCGAGACGGACGTCCACATCGAACGCTTGTCCAACCAAGGTCTTGGCGGCAGTTTGAATGTCATCGATTGGAGACAACATGAGAATCATGACGTTCCTAGCAACCTCTGGGCGACAGAGAACATTGCGCAAAATGGATGGTTGATTGTAGTTGGCAAATTTAGAGATTGTCTCGACAAAACCTTGTCTCGTAACCTGTAGAGAGCGATTGATGGCGTCAAAGGCGACTCGGGCATTCGGTTTTGAAAGGATTGGTTTATAGGCGCGGGAGTTCAGAACGTCTAGATGGGCATACTGGGCAACCAGTTCGAGGAGAGAAGTAGCTCCATCCGCATCATTTGTCTGCAAGGACTCGCACGTCTTCGTCCACATGTGCTCTCGCACAGCGCACACAGGGAATGTGTCGGTTTGACCAGCAAGAAACGCGCAAGATTGGCTGATTGCACCAGCAATCTCTCGCACGTCTCGCGCGAGGCTCGCTTTTACGAGCTCACGAGCAGCGCTGCGGGCAGACTTCCACTTTTCGTCTGCGTAACGGCGACCGAAAGCAACGGATATGAAAACATCGACATGAATATCCAGGACACTAGATATTGCCTGACGACAGCGGGCCAGTTCTTCAGCTTGGCTTTTACGGATCAGTGACGAGAGTAGCTGTTGTTAAATATTAGTTCGTATTCCATCAGAGATATCGGGCGCAACAGCTGACTCGTATAGCAGCGAACATGACCACAGGTCGGACTTCCTTGAACCTTTCGTGCTGGAGTTCTTCGCAAAGTAGGTCTACAATTTTTGCGAGAACATCGCCAAAGACACCAGAATCTTTCAACGATAATAGATAGTCTCCAAACCACGAGAGAAACCAGGGTTTCTCGTCTAGAGGAACAATTTCCTCAATTAATTTAATATAAGACGAGTTATCCTTGATGGCATCGAACACGACCTGCGGGAACTCGGGTGCCTCGCCTTTCCAAAGACCAGCGTTCAGACGCTTGAGGAGAAAGAGCATACACCTTAGTATATGCGCGAACTCTGATAAAAGAAAATTTGTCAGCTGGGTATTGCGTAGAAGGAAATTTGATATACGTACGGGGGCCCGTATCATGCAAGTGACTTGTGACAACTCTTCGACAGTCGGCACCTCCATACGACCGTAGTATTGTTTCGGTAGGTATCTGACGAAGAACCTGACAAAATCCGACCCAAATCTCATTCGGATCCGACGTCCAGGAAAACGAGCCGAAAAGAGAAGTCTCCTCCTCCATTGAAGGTACTTGCAACGTAACACGGTTATATCTATTTGCAGTCTTCGCGATGAGTTTAAAAGTAGTCCGAAGGGCTACCCCATGTCCGGCGACGAAATGGTCCTCGGCCATAGGGATCTCGGAACAGGCTGTCACAAAAGACTTTGCCCACTGCCGCACGTCTTGAGATTCATCAAACATGAGAATCAACAGTCCCGGAGGCGGAACATCCGTTGGCCAGCTTGAGAATGAGGGTTGATAACGTATTAATGCAAGGACGTCGGGATGCTGGAAGATGCGCAGATTCGAGACTGCGTGGTATATTATCGCAGGTGGTACGTTGCGCAATGCAGAGGGGTCGTTTCGCGCGGCACCACTGATTCCAGCTGCGGTTAAGCCATCCTTTACGAGTTCCAACTCCCAATTGTCGAAGTTCATGTAAAAACCCCGAAGGATGTCATCTGAAAAGGCGCCGAAATACCTGATTTCTTCAGTCAGCTTTGAACCTCATCATATCTGACCATGGCCAGAGAGTGGGGATGCGAGCAGTCTGCCCTCAACCTTCCCGACCTATGATAGAACAGGGAACAAGAGGAACTCACGTTAACCGAGAGGTAACCTTGACCTCGCCAAAGGCTTTGACGCAAGCACAGCAGCCCGCCAGACATCCTATCAACCTAACCTTCCATTCATCCACCTTCGCGCTATTATAGGCGAACAACCTCAAAAGAAAGGTGGCAGCGCCAACAGTAACTTGATCCGCACGAGAGCAAAACCAGTGGTAGCATTTGTCGGAACTGTTGGACGGCACCTTCATTAGATAGTTGAAGATTGGTGCTAACACGTCGTCCGAGCCATCCACCGAGTTGACGGGCGTGTCGCGCAGCTTGGCGAGCAGAGCTTTGATTTTGTCGACATCGCTGGTCGTGGTCATGAACGAGATTAGGATAGAGAAGCGGTACGGGAGCAGAGTCGCGCAACCAGGGTGGACGAGAGGCAAGGAGAAAAGTGTGCTGACAGTTGACAGTGCCAGAAATGGGTACAGTGCCCGACATCCGGAGCCGCGCGAGTCAACGTCGATCCCAACTTCTCAGGAGTCAGTCAACAAATGGATGCGCAGGACGTGAATTATCTCAACGAACTCCTCGAGCAAGACATTGAAATCAGAGAGGTACGGCGCCGTATACAAATGGCCACACCATAATTTATGGCGAATCCTTTCCCTCCCTGAAAGAAAATCAAAGATCAAGTATCTGATCTTGACAAGAAAACCCGCCTCATGGTTGGGGTTCTGAACAAAATTCACTCCACCTCAACAGACGCTCGTTAGTCTCTCGCCTACCTCACATGTCGACATCTAATCCCATTGACTTCAAGTCCAGCCGTTGCTCGAGTCGGTGCGACCAATTTTGCGCAGTTGTCATGATACCAATGTTGCCATCGCCTCCCTTGTCCCTCCTAACCAATTTTGGCGCTGGAAGGAGATGTGGTCAAATTCTCTCCGTACAGCGGTATATTCCGCCGCCCTAGTGGAATACCTAAGTAGTGGTTCTCTCATCACGCTTTCGCAAGCCAGCGAGGTGCTTGGAAGTGAGCTCTTCGCCCCAAGGCCCTCTGCAAAGTCGGAACACTTATGTCTTCCCAGTAAAAGAAGAATGGGCGGATAGATTTTCAATAGCTGTGGAGGATTATCTGCATGGGCTCATTAGCCTCGTCAATGAATTGGTAAATGTGGTTTGCCGACTTGCAGTATAAATACAGAATTCCCTCCCTTTGATTACTCACGATTCTCTTAGTCACGACTTGCTGTCAATGCGGTGACGCTCGGAGACTACGAAGCACCACTTCGTATGTCGGTCTTTGTGAAGGATCTTTTCGCCGGGTTTTCGATGGTAACGCTTCCCTAAGCTTTCGTTGCGGGATTTGACATGCCTTCTTTCCGGAATTAAATCAAGCTCAACCTAAAAAATGATACCTTGCGGCGACGTTTTGATAGCCTTAAATACGACCTCAAAAAGATCGAAGAAGGTCGGTTCCATTTCATCAGCCTGCTCCAACCCTTACCGCTTCCACAGTTGTCTACGATGTATCACTGCGGAAGTTGGCAGATTCGACAAAATATGATGTTAGAAAACAGCCTTGAAAGGGGGTATTGTAATAGCATATATAGCTAGGTTGTTAGCGTTGCTGTTATGCTGTGGATGTTTCGTATGTGCTCGGCGTTGTTAACTCCGCGACCATTCTTGCTAAGAACGCCCAACTGGCAGAGTGTTATTGACTCGTTTCCACTCAACAAGGTAACTGCGCGCTCGCATCACTGGCCGCGTTTCGCGCAGTACTATTTCTTCTGGCGTATCTCATTTTCACTATCGTAATTCCCAAAGACATTCCTTCGCCCGAGACTCCGGCCATGGATAGAAGACGAGGTTCAACGCGCCCAGCTTCGTCCGAAGGTAGGTTCCCACGCTTCCTCCTTGAGTCAATCATATATCTGGTCCATTAAACAGAGATAGAGTACTGGTCTCATGCAAGCAAATCGCTCGGAACGCTCTCTAGCATATATGCTAACCCAACTAGCATCGAGACAATCGGACGTGTCAACAGGCTAATGGCCATGTGGCCAACTGATGATTCGCTCCCAGCTGAGAGCTACGAAACGCTCAAGACTAATTATAAGCGGTTGTCTTCCGCGCTGAAAGAGGTGCGCAGAAATTCTGAGGACGAGATAGAGTGAGAGTCTGTCTTCCAACACTGTCCAGCGGGGAATATAATTTCTTTGTTACAGAGCGCTCAATGATGCCATTGAACGAGTCAGTGTTCTGATTGCACTTCGAAAGGCGTCTGAAACGTTGCCACAAGGTTCGCTTCTCCTTGGGAAACGCCCACGCTTTCTGACAACTTTCCGCGACAGAGAAACGCAATAAACGTCCACGACCACCGTCACCGTCACCTACTTCTACTTCTGTGACTCCTCCCATCACTGGATCACAACGCGCCACGGGGGCAGCCCCTGTACGGGGATCCACTGGACCATCACCTGCGGTTCCGTTCTCTCGAGAGCCCAAAGCACGGAGAGAGGCACTGGCAAAGCAGCTGCCTTTACAAGAAGGGCGTAAGGTTGCCTTCCATCCGCCTGCTGGGAAGACTGCAGATGGAAGTATCGTTGACGTAGACGAGAATACGTGGATTTTGGCTGTCATCACCAAATGCATCAATCAAGATAAGAATCGGTGGGTTATTTTTTATATTCAAGGGTTGTGTGCCTTATTGAATACATTCACAGCTATGAGGTCCAGGATGTAGAACCGCAAGAAGATGGACAACCCGGGCAGTGTTACAATACGACACTTCGGGCTATTATTCCCCTGCCTGATCCCAGCGCCCCGCCAAACAGTGCGGCACATCCGAATGCGTATCAAGAATTCCCAGCCGGATCGACTGTGATGGCGCTATATCCTGACACCAGTTGTTTCTATCGTGCCGAGGTGATAGCATCGCCAAAGGATCTTCAGCCGTCCAGTCGTGTAAGTCATGGAGAGTGATTATAGGAACCTAAAAGCGAGTGCTCACGACTGGTTTAATATAGGGAACATCTGCCAAGCATATTTCAGTGTATAAGCTGAAATTCGAGGATGACGATGATCAGGAACATCCCGTACTAGCGCAATGGGTCGTTGAATGGCCTGGCGCATGACCGCTGTGTAGTCGTTGCCAGTGTAGACTAAGTATCTGTGTTGTGTAGGACAGCTGGAACTGCTAACAGGGACCCCGAGTACTGTATGTCGAATTTCCGATGCCGAGGGGAATACGTCATGGGAGTGTGACCTCATTTATGCTCATCCCTATAAAAGTGGGTGCGGTACTTGGATTCAAGTTTCAACTCGGCCATGTCTGTCAGCAGACTCTTGCACGAATTCCGGCCCCTGTTTCGCATGCTCGAAGATCCTTTAACTAGGGCTGCACCCACTGCCTATGGCTTTCCCCACCGTTCAATCCTTGCTGACCCGTTCTTCACATCTCCCAGCACCGTCCATCCTGCTCTAGACCTGACAGAGGAAGGAGACAACTACATCGTCGAGGCGGAAATACCTGGCGTGAAGAAGGAGAACATTGACATCACCGTCGGTGATGGAGGCCGTAGCGTCACCATTCAGGGTAGGACATTCAGTCGCCGTTTGGGTGACTCTTCAGAGTCCACTACTGAGACCAGCACTTCACAAGGCGAAGGTATGCGTGTCTGCTACACACAACAATCAGTTGGTTAATTGACGATAGCTGTAGGTGCAGGGGGGGTTGTGAGCTCCGAGACGCCATCCAACCAATTGACTACAGAACGTCTTTACTCTGGAACCTCATCCTTTACGCGAACTGTCTGGCTTCCTCGCTCAATCGACAGTTCGAAGATTACGGCCAAGTTAGCTGACGGGATCCTCACGTTGAAGGCACCGAAGATGGAGGATAAGGAAAGTATCAAGATTCATGTTGATTGATGGGATGACAGTGTTTTCATAACATCCTACGTGTAATCAGCAGTCACTTAGGCTCGGCGCTCATGGTTTGTCTGTCTACAAGCTCCACTCGAACTTATTATTGTATGTACCTTAATTGTGAAAGTACTTGACCTTGAACGTTTGAACAGTCCAACGTCAAAGTCGAATTAGGTAGGGTGAACGCCATCTGGCAAGTGAACTGATGCAAGTGCTATACAACTTGATGGTAAATCGCCCCCCACCCGCACTTGGCAGCTTTCGGATGCGAGATCACTGATGCCAATCTGACTCGGAATAGTTGTAGAGTCAAGCACGATCACAAACAATATGATTTCCGACGTCCACGGGAGGATAAGCGTGCTACCCTATCATTTTCACCTGCCATCTTGGCCGTCTCCTGTAGTATTTCTATTGGGCACTCTTATCCTCCCCGCCTTGGACCAACTTGCTGGACAAGTTCCCTCGTGACTCTAGCAGGTAAGTGACGAACCCTACGCTTGCGTCCCTCTCATCACGGACAGCGTCAGGCGGACACTTCGCCATGGTGTAGGGCTGATGGCAGTCCGAGCTGATTCATTTCTTGCATCTTCATCACGTGCATTGCGGCTTTTATACACCTCTGCAACCTGCGGATTGTTCTCCTTCTCAGTGGTGGGACTCAACTCGCTTACAAAATTGTACACGACGAAGAGTCAGAGCACGAAAATATTTCTGATCCGTCATCTTTAAATCGATTATCTGTATCGATGGTTTCTATGACAAGGTTGCCCCAATAAAGGTGGGGGTGACACAGACACCGTCCTTGGTGCGAATCTTGTGGATGCTCTTGGTCACAGGGTTGACCCAAGCTGCTTCTCTGGTATCTAGAGTTGTGAAACCTGGTGATGCAAAGATACTGGTGAAAAAGTTGTCTGGATAAAGGTATTATCATGATCCATACCGGGTTGGACGGTCTCAAAGATTTTCTTCTTGGGGTTCATCTGAGATACCGGCTGGGCATCTGATAGCAGTTTTAGAACAATGTCCAGGCTTGAGAGGAACGAAAAGCATACCCTCATATTCGGGTCCTTCAAAGTACACACGTTCCCCGGGTTTCGAGCCAGGGGGAGGTTGAATCAACTCAACACCACCTTCCTTCCCTTCTTTTGACGTTGCCTGTAAACAATGTCAGATTCGCAACACTTCCTCGAGAATACACGCACGGCAAGAACCATGGCAAAGCTTTTCACGCCACGCATAGATGCGGGCTTAAGATTACACTGGGTGAGATCAGATTAGTAGTTAGTCAAGGACAGTTATTTCGGAAGAAGGTGCGTCTACGCACAATTGCAACGAGATACTTGTCGCGCATTTCCTCTATAGGTATGTAGTTGACGAGACCGGATACCACTGTGCGAGGGCCCGTTTCTTCGCCAAGATCTATTTGCTGTAAAAAGTACATTTCAACAACTCAGAAGCTGGAATATGGCCTGTAATTCAATACTTACTTCAATGTAAAGGCCATCTGCATCTGGATGCTTCTTCACTAAAAGCGACTATCAGCATGGGCAGGCAGTCCGAAAATATCATACCATCAATAATGTGGCCGACTCTCAAGTCTATCATGGATGGCACAGGTTCACCGGCATCCTCAGCAGGTGCCTTCCCACCACCAGCTCCCCCCTTGTTCTTCTTGCCTCCATCCTCGATAGTAGTGTCTTTCTTCTTTTCTTTTTTCTCCTTCTCCTTCGGAGGCTCTCCAGCGCTCTCCTTTGAGTTTGCTGCTACTGCAGTTTTCTCTCTTGTTTTTGGTTGATCAACGGTCTTTGGAGTCTTTTCTTTCTTCTTCGGGGGTTCTTGCTTTCTCTCTATCTTGGGAGCTGATTCAAGATCGAAAGGCACGGTGGAGAATGCAGGCGATAATGCCTGTGCCGCGGCCTGCACAGATGGAAGCGTCTGGATGTGGTCGAAGTAACGAGTAATTGCAGGCGTCGCGTAGTACTGGGCTGGCTGCAGCTGAGACTTGAGCTGGAGTGAGACAGAAGCGTTAAATAATATCGGAACAGTCATGGCATACCAGTTTTGGATGAAGGGTGCCATACAGTGCAACATCAGCAGCCGTGAGGTAGTTTCTGACGACATATGTCCGAGGAACCAGGAGGGATTCCAAGTCCTATGAGAATTCGCACAAAGGGGTCGTCAGTTGGCATCGCATGTTGTGACAATATGCTCACCGAGAGACTTTCAGATTTTACAATATCGCCTTCAGCAACTTTATCTATCCAGCTTACCACTTCCAGTTTGTCGGTATCGGTCCTGCCTGTGTCGGCTTGTGCATTCGCAACCAGATCTTTCAAGGGATAAGGCAGCTTTGAGAGTGATGCTTCGTACGACATCGTCCTCGCAATTAAAGATCCCCAAAGCTGATAATGTGAGAGCAATCGATGTCGGTGAAACAATCCACGAGTCAAGGCATTCATCCGTGCAACGTCTGGTGTAGATGGTTAGCACGTGACGTAATCCCCGCGTCCATTCGCGCCCGTACTAATTCTTACACGAAACCATGTAACGATTCTGCAGATTAAACACACAATCCCGCCATCAAGTCCCGCCAGTTTCTAGTCGTATTTTCCTCGGCCATCTATAGCAAAATTGCTCTCCACTTTTCTCATCAGAAAATCGCCATACACGAGAGGCTTATAAACGTCATGCCGCTGCGGTGTGCCATTGCCCTTTTCCTCTATGACACGCATCGCAGCTGGTAATGGTGTGATGTGTGCTGTGAAGTTCGGCTCGAAGAAAAATGGAATACTTAATAAGGAGGTCAGCGCCACTCAGTATGGGAACAGTTGAAACCGTACGAGACACTGATGGGATCAACACGTTACACGACAAAACATTCGTTCTAGGAGGGCAGGACGTACCGATAATTTGTCCCTCTATGAACTACCCGATGCAGGGTACTTTTGTACAGGCCATTTGTCCATATCTCCCACACTACACGACCGTGGATAAGTACTCTTTCCGGCTTACGGATGGACTCACTCTCGCCAATGTTACAGACGATGCATCCAGGGATTGGATCCGCGTTAATCCAGAGTCCTTCTTCACCTCCATGTTCATCCGGGAGTCTATCAACGGCTTCCGAGACGTGTCCACGCTTGCGTAAGAAAACTTGCAGCGCTGATTTTGTAGGATCTGCATAAAGGAAACTGGAATCGTCCCGTCAGACAGTCTGCGTCTTTTTCTCATGAAATCGTCATTACGTCAAGCATCCGTAGTCCCTATGGACAAGTTAGATAGTCCTTCGAGATTCAGATCATCAACGTACTTATGTGCCCCGCAAGAGAAGCCGTCATGATCGTCGGGAAGTGGCGGATAACCTACAGAGTGGAAGTCAGTATCTCGAGTCTTTTTGTCACGCAAGGAGACTTGGATGTGATTGGGGACGAACCAATGATCCGCATCGCCCAGAAACTATCATCCACCTGAGCGCGAAGCTCGTGCCACTCTTCGGCATCCATCCCTAGTCCATATGCCATCCTGGTGGCCTCCTCAGTTTTGAGTACGTCATGCCATTAAACGGATACCTGCGCTTCCATGAGGATTATCCCGAGCTTCTTCATTCTCTCGATCCATTTCTCATATTTGGTCTGGAAGTCTGAGACGGTTGGCCACTGGTTTTCTCCCCAGAGCGGCCGCGACTTGTCGGGGTTCTCCACAGGTCTGTAGAAGTCGATACCCTCGTGATTATCGGCCTTTCCGTTTGTGACGTTTTCCTTTAATCTTTGATAACCTGTGATTGCAAGATGAGTGAGCCTGCGAACACTGGACAGAGCCTCAGGCTGTGACACCCGCACCTCGAGCAAAATCTTGATGCCTCAATGAGATCTTGTCCTTCTCAGCTTGGGGTAGAGCAAAGAACTCTCGAGCAAGCCGTGTAAGCTCTTCTGTTTCGGCGAGCTCGACGCATCGAGAAATATCCAGATAAAAGAACCCGTATTCCACACAGGCCGAGTGGAGAGCTTTGGACACCGCCTTCCGTTCCGTGCTCTTGGTCGATTGAGTGTCCCAGTACGGTGCGATGCTGATAATAGGTAGCTGAAATCCACACTCCGAGTCAGCGCTTCCCATCTTCAAGCTATGCCCAACTAATCTGAATGACGGGTTTGATGTGTGGGTGACAATGAGGATTGAATGATTCGGCGTGGATACGAGCTCCGTTGATAAGATAAGATTGACTGATTCCACAGGCCCTGTCGGACCCGCTCACGAAACGACCGACAGTCGTCTTCCCTCCTACATGGCTCAGAGTCCCCCAGTCGACAGATGGCACATGCATGCGTCACACAAACTTTGCTCAGCTGATGAACGCAGTCAAGCGCATCACTTCTAACTGCAGTTGTAAATCGTGGAAACCATATGGGAGCAAGTCTGCAATAGTCTGCGAGAGGCGGGATGCGCCCTGACATATTAGGCGATGAGTAGTGAATACATTCCGGATGAAATGAACGAGGCTGCAGTTAAGAGTAAGACCCATTTTCTGGGCGTGTGTGCTGGGAATAAATAGTACGACCCGGATTTTGTACCATCCGCCCAAACGCATTCTGAGACTCCTGCAAAAAGGCGCTAGCAGGACCCGTGAACTGACCAGGCCAGGGAGGAGTGAAAGATGATGGTGTCGAGTTATGAATGTCGAGAGATTGGTTCGACGTCGGTAGTCGTCTCGGTGACGCTGAACCAGACCAAGCGTCATGATCGCGAGAATACGCGAAGCCATTGGTCATCCCGCTCTCATCGTCATCTGCGTCGTCTTGACGAGCAGCTCTCGTACTCCGTATCACTCTCCCGCTAGAACTTCTGACTATGTTGGCCAATGTGGGGTCATCCGGTGGATCGAATATTCCTGGCTGCCTCCTATATTCCACTTGCGGAGTCACGCTCGCATTCGGTTTATCCTTTCCGTTTGCTTGGCGGCTTCTGGATTTTAGTTTGCCGTTTAGCTGACCAGCGGACAGTGATGACCCAGGAAAAGTTGACTGGGTGGTTGAAGACATGGCAGGATTTGTTTCTAAGTCTTCTTTTTCTTTTGTCTTGCGTCTCTCCAATGCTTCAGAAAGCGAGATTGGTTCTGGAATTGTGTCTAAAGCGGTAAAGCACATCAATATATGGTACCGGGAAACATCGAACAAGTAATACCTCGAAGGAACATGAATTCTTGGTATTGTTGAGTGGAAGCCGCTGAAAAGCAATCAGTGAAAGGCACATATACCAGTGACGCCGGACTAACCCATGTCTACATAGTTGACAATAGTTCGTCGAGATGCAGAAGCTTGTCGATGGCCAGCTTGAACCATGCGTTTTATGAATTCCTCCTGGGGTAGTATAAACCCCTGAGTCGTATAAGACAAAGGCAGCACGTACCGTTGCAATGGATAGGACAAAGGAAGCCTCCTTTGACATGGAGAGATTGGTTGTGATGCCTTGGAGAACGATGATGAAATCACGTCAACAGCATCCGTCTCCGAGGGGAGGAGGGAACGTACCATCCGCCTGGACTATATTCTCAACTCTGGAAATGGGAAATAACGTTGTTCCCGGGACGCGTTCCCCCATTCTTTTTCCCGCTTTCTTCTGAGTGGCAGACGTACCAGCCCCTTGCTCCGACTCTGTGTCAGATTCCAGTTCGTCCACCTCCGCCTCGCCTTCGGAGTCTGTAGGTAGGTTATATATGCTAGAGCCCTGGGCCTGGCTGTCTGGATCGTCGTGTTGACCATAAGGGTACAAGGAAGTCGCATGCGTGAGCACGGAATCACTGGCGTAGTATGCTGCCATATTGATCTTTGCTAGACCGCGTATGTGAAAACGTTGGCGACGCGAAGCTCTGGGACTCTGGGATGAATGTGAAGGAAGATAGGGTCTGGGGTCGGAGAACTGGAGAAAGTTTAACTTGCGGTGATGAGGGTTTGGTTGGTTTGCACCAGGGTAGCGCGGCGTATGTGAACAAGCAGGGAATGCACTCCAGATCAACTCCAAGTGTACCTGCCATCCTGAGACACCCTCATACCATCAAGCTACTTTTGCACCACACTAATCAAATAGGTTCATCCCCCACATGTTGGACGTCCAGGAAATCAAAAATACAAACCCGGGAGACCATAGTTCTCCATTCGCAAGCGCTGGCAGCCGTGTACTACACTCAAAGCGCGTGCCACGTATGCTTGAGTCCGTAACTGCAACACTTTGTCGAAGGGCTGACCGGGACCTGTTTGTTGCCTGGCACAACTCTACTCTTGCTTTACCGCACTAGCTCTGCATGAGAGCTGCGGGTGTCGACTAACTGCAGCATAGTCGCGGGTTATTATGTGGGTCATCGACGAAACCCATGACGAACGTGTTCGCGGCTTTCCATCGAACACGTAGAACCGATCTGTTCTCGTGTGTACCGAGCGTCGCCAAATAGGCGGTCGGGTCAGCAAATCAAGGATAGCTTGCCCCAAAGACAAAATGCATTATAATAAATACACAACTATCTGTTCGACATATACAATCAAAAGGGCCACTGGACATCTTACTCTGGCTTGCCACCCGATGACGACGACTCGCGAGCCATGTTGGGTACATATGGGCCCGGTAAACCTATATCTAGCTGAAAAGATCCAAGAAATTGCTGCAAAGAGGAAGATGGTCATGGTGATCACAACAACATAGATAGTCTCTCACCACCTGAGTATCGTCAATGAAATGAGGCAAAAGTGAATTCGTCGTCTGTGGACCCACAGTCTGGGCGTAAGGGAATAGCAACATCACAACCATGAAAGTGACCCATGCGACTGCTATCGCTCCAATAGGTCTAGACCAGCGTCCGAGGTGGAAGGGTCCAGGTTTAAGCTTATCTTTACCAGATGTTATACGGCAGTAGATTGGGGTGGGATATGAGACGTGGAGTCCGATCACCGAAGTACTGCGAGGAAAACGTATGTAAAACAACACGGCGCTGCGCAGGGAGGGATACGCACGACACAAGTGAGTCAAACGCCGCCATCGAAAAGGAAAGCAATCCACAGAGGACAGAAAGCAGTATAACAAACCAGACCGCGTTAACGGGGGTCTGGGTATATTGGTTGACTGGTTTCCACCACCGCGAGCCCGGCAGTGCGTCATCCATAGAAAAGGCAAATACAACTCTGGATGCATCAACAGTTTGGGAGCATCCACACAAATACTAAATGCGCCTCAGACGAAACCTGACTAGGATGAAGGAGATGCACACCTGGAGTACTGTGATGGACCACCGAAGTGCTAAGGCGCCTTTTTTTACTCAGGTCATTCAAGAAGACATCCCCGACAGGCAATGTGAACTTTGACTGTAACACATCCGGAACTGAATAAGTGGCAAACGGGGCTGCGATGTACGTTATCCAGCAAAGAATTTCGGTTCCTAGGACTCCAACCATGATAGCAATCGGAGCTACATGAGCGGCATTTGAGGTTTCTTCAGCGATAAGCGCAGCAGAATCGTCTTCACGAAATAGGAATCATGTTCGAAGCGACGACTTTGGATATGGATAATGACTCACATCCAGTCAGAGACCACATTGGTGAAGTGAGCCAAGATGAATGCCCAAATATCTACACCAATGAGTGTATGCGCACTCGAAGGGTAGAAAACGTACTATTGGACCACCGTGTATTATTTTCCAATTATGTGAACGCGTCTTTAGGCGAGACTATGCCCCTCGAACGAACTAAGAGTGATATTGTACCAGAGATTGTTGTGGCCACTGCGAAAATCATATGAAACGAAGCTTCAGGGAGCAAGTCGCTACGTACTGGTGACAATGACAACCAAAACTGTCATGCAAGCCAAGACTCTCGTGCGGGCTGAGCAAAGGATGGCTTGGGGTAGATGGAGAAAGAAAAGTATTCCAAAAGTCGCTGCAGAACCCAGGACGACTGCGCCGTCAGTAGCCATCGCGATACCGGTCGTGATAAGTTCAGCACTAACGGCACAATCAACAGGGCTACCAGAGGGACGGCCATCGATACATACCACAAATAATTATTTGAGTAAATTAAAGTCGCTTGACCGGTGATATTGGACCACCCGGTAATCCAAGAGGCAAGTGCAAATCGTTTTGCAGACGCCATCATGGCAGAGAAATAGTAAAGGCCAGCACTCGTCCTTTCAAACAGAACTGGCATCAGAATGCTTTGCAGGATAGTAGGTAAAAGAGACCCACGGCATGGACGAAGCGAGCTCTGCCATGGAGGCCGCGATACAGGTAACAAAGATGCAAGGAATGAACCAGCACCACACTGTAGCATGTCCACCTTAAGGATAAACAATGCAACTAACCGGATGGCAGAAGATAAGAGTATCCTGACACCACAAGAAACCGACATGATAGCATGGGAGAACGAGATAGTTTCAAGGAGCTAGAAGTTGAATCCTGTTGGAATTGTGATGGAACATGTCAACATCACTGAACGCGTACCGAGAATTCACGTTTGAATTCGCTCTTATAACCCAACGTTCGAAGTAAGGAATTGTCTGCTTGGTGGATAGCAGTGTCTCGTCGCTGACGTCGATAGACCCGAAATTCAAGTCGACTTCAGTTGTGCTTGCCATCCTAGCGCGAATAACACCTCGGGCTTGAATTCATACTGTGTAGTGAGCGGCCCGCAGATGCAGATAAGATAGCCCCTGAGAGAGATAAACAGGGATGGAAACAAAATGAATTACCCGTCCAGGTTCTCATCTTGCAATTCACCCGGTGAGATCGATCATCACCAGGCTTTGAAGTGTGTTTCCCAGCGAGGCGAGAGGCGGAGAGTCCATGGGTTTGGGATTGAAATCGACACGATGGACGGTGCGTTGAAACTCCGCCCACGCTTCTTACAACGTTTACCATGAATACCCGAATTCGACAGTTCAGCACTTCAGTACGGGTCTGTGGGTTCATATCAAACATTGGGATTGAAGCAGCCTATCCCAATACCACCAAATGTCGCCCTCACACTATCCCTCGCCGTCAATGGACCACTTGGCGAAACAACCGTTCCTCTTCTTCCCTCAACCAGACATATTGTCTCTTACCGTCGAGGACGGTGCTGTCAAGCATCAGCGTGCGATGTGGGGCACGACGCGATCACTGATAAATAACGCGATCACCGGGATGTCCAGCGGATTCTCTAAACCGTTGTACCTAGTCGGCGTCGGATACAGGGCTGCATTGGAGGACGACCCACGAGGGACCGTCGCAGGTGGAAACGGCAAGAGGCTTAATCTCAAGCTCGGACACTCCCACAACATCTTTGTGCCCATCCCTTCTCACATCACCGCTGAGGTGCCTTCGGCCACCAAGATTGTGGTTACTAGCAGCACGAACAACGCCGCTTTGGGCCACTTTGCTGCCAAAATTCGAAGATTACGTCCCCCTGAGCCATACAAGGGAAAAGTAGGTTTGTTCCCGCGACCTTCCATTCCCTGCTTACATGGCCTGAAAGGGTGTTTTCATTGGCGATGAGACGATACGCCTAAAGGCGATCAAAAAGAAGTAGATTATCTGATCACTTTCCCCGAATACTTACATTCCTCTTACCTTCCTCGTTGCACTGGCAAAAAAAAACTGTTACATCGACGTTGTCATGGTGATCATCATCGAGGAATCACCACCCGTCTCCTCTGTGTTCCGTTGTGTGTTTCACACTCAGAGTCACCACAGGAGCCCAGGCAAGCGAACACGCGGCACGACCATGGGACATCGTATTGGCTTGTGGTGGCGTTTCGAGCCGTGTATGATCACTGAAATAATCTTCTCTTGAATCTAGTCTTATAGGAACGTGGTAGCAAGAGCAAGAACATTTCTTTCGCAACTTGTTTCAAGTGGCCGAGGGGCATTCCACAGATGCATCACCCGAGACCTCTTGATGACATGGACTTGGGCGTGGAGTGTCCCGACAACTGATATATCACCTTGCTTTCAGGGTCTCTTTACGCGGTGAAAAGTCCTTCTATCCAACTACCCAATGTACCGTTCGCTCCGGCATCACGCATGTTTCTGTACATTCAATCACACACTACCGTCTGTTTCATCTGTTCTCACCATTGCCGTCACTCTGCGAAGCAATATCCACGATCGCCGCTGGAAGTAACACACTCCATACGAATACAGCGCCATATGCAACTACCTATAGATCTCACTTACGGTCTGTTTCTCACTTCCTCGTGTCTCGCTGCGATTCTAATATCTCTTCTTTTATTTATGCCTCACCTGAATTGATGTGGTTATAAGTGGTACGAGAATAATAAAAATACGGTAACCCGTGTCCATGTTAACCCCGTGCTCTGCACGACCCTTAACTCAGCATGGCGGCCGTTAGCAGAGTCAGATGAGGCAAAGCCTTGTTGTATTTTGTGGATTGTCTAGCTGTGGAAGAATAGCTTGGCATTTTACACCTTGGGTTTGACGCAGCAGTGTCACCTGTCTACGGCACCCACAACTCCCTCGACAAACGAGTTTACTGTGCAATTGAATCAGGTGTTTGTCCGGGCCTTTCCGAGTTTCAGCCTGCTGTTGATGGTCCTGCAGGAAATACCCAACGAAGCACCGGGTGGCGGTGTCCTAGTAAAACGTGGAAGAACTTCAGCTTCTGGAACATACCGAAGTTGGATGGTTCGAGACTAGTGAGCCCGATTTTCCACACACCAAAGAGTATGATCCGTAAACCGCCAATGGGAACTTGGTCGAACATAGCGTACCCCGTTTCAGAAATCGTAGAACCTGAAATACGGGATACCGAGCCAAGCCTTGGCCTGGATGCCCCACCCCATTTACGTTCTGACCTACTATTATGCCTCAGTCACCCTCCGACGAGCTGAAGGTTGGTATCGACATGGATGCCATCAACAATAAGGAGGCTGCCATCGAGGCTCCCGCTCTTAGCACCGAAGAAAATGCTAGGATATTAAGGAAAATAGATTGGCATATCCTGCCCCTTGTCTCGATATTATACCTTCTCTCATTCTTGTGAGTTACGGTCAAATTGCCTTCCGACCGTTTTTAATCGACCCAACGTTTCTTCAGAGACCGCGCTAATATCGGCGAATACTATTCTACGTCTTGAATGCGTCCATATCACTTACGACAGCTCTTAGGCAATGCCAAAGTCGCAGGCATGCAGACTGACCTGAACCTTGTTGGACTTAGATATAATATTGCTGCTGCCGTCTTCTTCGTGCGGATTTTATTCGTATGTCTGACGTATGACCAGGTATGACTAACACTTCCATAGATTCCGTACTGTCTTGCACAAGTCCCATCGTGAGTCGCGCAACATACATCTGATATAATATGTAAATCAAACAGCATTCGCAGAAATATCACCCTCAAGCTCTTTCGACCATCTCGATGGCGTACAGTAATCATCTTTTCGATGCAGCTTCGGATGCTGATCCAGATTGCCTGGTATAGTATCTGCGATCATGGTTGTGTGGGGTCTGATCATGACGTTGATGTGTTTCGTGAACACATATAATGAACTTCTTGTGTAAGGATCGGAAGAATGGTGGTTTACAATCGCTGACGCTGGTTTGGTCGTGTACAGCGCCCGATTTTTCCTGGGCTTGGCAGAAGCTGGGTTATTCCCGGGCGTGACATACTACCTCACGTTGTGGTATCTGCGTGCTGAGCGTGGAAGGCGTATCGCGATATTCCTCTCTGCTGCAATTCTGGCAGGTGCTTTTAGCGGTCTTCTGGCGTGAGACCCCTTTCTTGATTCAGTCCAGTATACCACTCACGCACCTAAAGTTATGGCATTGAAAAAATGGAAGGGTAGGCAGCGCGTTTAAGAAATATTTTCTTTCATCACCCAAGTCTGCTTTCTCCTGGCAGGATCGGCGGCCTCCATGGCTGGCAGTGGATTGTGAATCATTTCATAGTGGTTCTGCGATACAGTGCACTCACCCAATGCTACTAGTTCTGCTTAGAGGGGATTGGTAAGTCTCAGTCATCGTTAGATAGTGATGATCTGACTTGCATTTCTGCAGCTACGGTGCTCGCAGCACTCGCATGCCCGTTCCTTATGTATGATGTTCGTACATCCATACATTCAGCCCTTCGTCACAGCTCAATTCCGTTCAGGCTCCAGAAACAGCGTCATTTTTAACAGAGACTGAAAGGCGGTATCTCATTGAATTGTTGGAGACTGATTCGCAAGGTCTTGCTACACATTATAACTGGCAGTTTGTTGTGCAGGCCCTCAAGGATTATAAAATATACCTCCAATTTGGAATATACATTGGGTACGTGGATCAAAGGACTGTGTACACCCCGGCGGGCTTTCTGACATTTGCATGGGCTAGCTTGACTATTCCCAGTTATGGAATTGCACTCTTCACACCAACCATCATTAATGAGCTTGGTTTCTCTGCCGCAAATACCCAGCTCCTCTCCGTCCCTCCTTTCGCTGCAGCTTGTGTATGGACTCTTCTTGTTGGGATTTATTCTGACAAGCACCAACTTCGTGGGCCATACGTTATTGCTGGGCCACTGCTCGGATTGGTGGGAAACATCCTCCTATACACGCAAACGAGTCCTGGTCCTTCGTATCTCGGCATTGTGCTCTCAGCGATGGGTGTTTTTTCAGCCGTACCTATTGACCTCGCATGGGTGAGCTCGAACGCTGGAGGGCAGATCAAACGTGCTGTTGCCATTGCGATGATGAACGGGTTTGGAAATCTAGGAGGGTGAGTAACGTTTTTTTTTCCAGCACCATGATCTGATGGAACCATCGTAGAATATGTGCGGCTTTCATTTTCTTTGATCCGCCACGATTCAATGTCAGCCGTGAAATAATCCTAGGCTTGCTGAGTCTCACGTGCGTCTCCTCTTCATGCTCGTTGATTGTCATGTTCGCTGACGGCGCATTAGGATACTGTTGTCGCTGGTTGCAATGTGGGATTGCAACAGACTCAACAAGCAGAAGGAGATGATGTGTCGTGAACATGGTATCACTGATGATCTCAAAGATGAATTCAAGGATAATGGAGATGACAGCCCGCTGTTCAGATATACGCTCTAGTTTACAACCGGCGCGCGATCGTTTGTGTTCCTTTGCCGGCGTCTTGAAGTGTTTTGACCGTCACATTTCGCTTTCCTTTTTTTTAATTTACTCCCTGTTTATTGTCATGCAGGGGCGACCCCGTGCTTGGCATAGCAAAGGATGGCTTGTGTTGGATGGACGAAGAAAAGTATTCCAAAAGTCGCCCCATAACCCAGGACGACTGCACCATCAGTAGCCATCGTGATACCGGTCGTGATAAGTTCGGCACTAACGACACGATCAACAGCCAGAGTACTAGTGACGGCTAACGATACATACCACGAATAATTAATTGAGCAAATTAAAGTCACTTGAACGATATTGGACCACCCGGTAATCCAAGAGGCAAGTGCAGATCGTTTTGCAGACGCCATCATGGCAGAGAAGTCGTAAAGGCCAGCGCTCGTCCTTTCAAACAGAACTGGTATCAGAATGCTTTACAGGATATTACAGGTAACAAAGATGCAAGGAATGAACCAGCCCCACACCATTGCAAAGTGCCCACCTTTCACGCACGTTAGGAGGGAAGCGAAGATAACCGAGATGCAACTAACCGGATAGCAGAGGATAAGAGTATCCGGTGGTGATACCACAAGAAACCGTCATTATAGATAGTCTCAAGGAGCTAACAGTTGAATCCTGTTGGAATCGTGATGGAACACGTCAAAAATGATTGAACACGTACCGAGAATTCAGTTTGAATTCGGTCTTGTAACTCAACTTTCGAAGTAAGGAATTGTCTGTTCGGTGGATAGCAGTGTCTACGTCGATAGACCCGGAATTCAAGTCGACTTCAATTGTGCTTGCCATCCTAGCGCGAATAACACCTCGGGTCCTGCCATCTGTGCTTGAATTCATACTGTGTAGTGAGCGGCCCGCAGATGCAGATAGGATAGCTCCTGAGAGAGATAAACAGGGATGGAAACAAAATGTATTACCCGTCCAGGTTCTCATCTTGCAATTCACCCGGTGAGATCGATCATCACCAGGCTTTGAAGCGTGTTTCCCAGCGAGGCGAGAGGCGGAGAGTTCATGGGTTTGGGATTGAAATCAACACGATGGACGGTGCGTTGATATTGGTGACTCGGAGCGCGAAGTACGATCGACACGCACCGCGGTCGCGTTGAAACTCTGCCCACGCTTCACCTGCTATAACGTTTACCATGAATACCCGAATTCGACAATTCAGTACTTCAGTGCGGGTCTGTGGGTTCATATCAAACATTGGGAAGCAGCCCATCCAAATACCACCAAATGTCGCCCTTACACCATCCTCGACATCCCTCGTTGTCAAGGGACCACTTGGCGGAACAACCGTCCCTCTTGAGTCGTACATATCTCTCTCCTTCCCTCAACCAGACATATTGTCTCCTACCGTCGAGGATGGCGCTGTCAAGCATCAGCGTGCGATGTGGGGCACGACGCGATCACTGATAAATAACGCGATCACCGGGATGTCCAGCGGATTCTCTAAACCGTTGTACCTAGTCGGCGTCGGATACAGGGCTGCATTGGAGGACGACCCACGAGGGACCGTCGCAGGTGGAAACGGCAAGAGGCTTAATCTCAAGCTCGGACACTCCCACAACATCTTTGTGCCCATCCCTGCTCACATCACCGCTGAGGTGCCTTCGGCCACCAAGATTGTGGTTACTAGCAGCACGAACAACGCCGCTTTGGGCCACTTTGCTGCCAAAATTCGAAGATTACGTCCCCCTGAGCCATACAAGGGAAAAGTAGGTTTGTTCCCGCGACCTTCCATTCCCTGCTTACATGGCCTGAAAGGGTGTTTTCATTGGCGATGAGACGATACGCCTAAAGGCGATCAAAAAGAAGTAGATTATCTGATCACTTTCCCCGAATACTTACATTCCTCTTACCTTCCTCGTTGCACTGGCAAAAAAAAACTGTTACATCGACGTTGTCATGGTGATCATCATCGAGGAATCACCACCCGTCTCCTCTGTGTTCCGTTGTGTGTTTCACACTCAGAGTCACCACAGGAGCCCAGGCAAGCGAACACGCGGCACGACCATGGGACATCGTATTGGCTTGTGGTGGCGTTTCGAGCCGTGTATGATCACTGAAATAATCTTCTCTTGAATCTAGTCTTATAGGAACGTGGTAGCATGAGCAAGAACATTTCTTTCGCAACTTGTTACAAGTGGCCGAGGGGCATTCCACAGATGCATCACCCGAGACCTCTTGATGACATGAACCTGGGCGTGGGGTGTCCCGACAACTGATATATCGCTTTGCTTGCAGGGTCTCTTTACGCGGTGGAAACCTTCCATCCAACTACCCAATGTACCGTTCGCTCCGGCATCACGCATGTTGCTGTATATTCAGTCGCATGGTATGGTCCATTTCATCTGTTCTCACCATTGTTATCACTCCATCCAGTTCTCGAAGATGATCATATTCTTGTAAAAAATCCTCGTCTTTCCGCCGATAATCAGTCGGCGATTTCGAGTCCAAAATTGAGACTACAACGCTTGTTGCTTCCTCCCGTGTTGGTCCTCGGACATGTGTTGCGGTATACCTCACTCGAATTCATGTGATTACAAGTGTACGTACGAGTTAATTAATAATAATACGGTGACTCACCCCTAAGTTAGCATCGGCGACGGCCGTTGTTGCAAATGCCAGAGTCAAAGCCTTGGAATTCGTTCAAGTTGCCACTACTCTACATCTTGCTGTTACATAACAGTGTCACATTTCTAGGGCACCCACAATTGCGTCGACAAATGGAAACATGCAGGTGTGACTTTCTGAGTTTCAGCCTGCCGCTCAGCGCGTATATATGTCGTTGCCGACATTGGTTGTCTCGTACTACTAAGAAGTACCCAACGTTCGAAGCACCGGATGTACCCTCCCCAAGTAAAACGTGGAAGCACTCGAGCTTCTGGAACGCCCCGAAGTTGATGCATCAACGTTCAACTTCGGGACGTTCCAGTCCGATACTAACGGGCCCGATTTTCCACACCCCAAAGAATATGATCCGTACACCGCCATTGAATGGGGACTTGGTCAGACTTGAACATAGCGTACCCCGTTTCAGAAAATTGTACGGCCTGAAATACGAGATACCGGACCAAGCCTTGGCCTGAATGCCCAGCCCATTTGTGCTCCGACCTACTGGTATGCCGCAGTTACCCTCCGACGAGCTGAAGGTTGGTATCGACATGGATGCCATCAACAATAAGAAGACTGTCATCGAGGTTCCCGTTCTTAGCACCAAAGAACATGCTAGGATATTAAGGAAAATAGATTGGCATATCCTCCCCATTGTCTCGACATTATACCTCCTCTCGTTCTTGTGAGTTAGTCAAAATGCCTTCCGACTGTTTTTGATCAACCAATGCTTTACCTTCAGAGACCGTGCTAATATCGGCGAGTACTATTCTACGTCTTGAATGTGCCTACATCGCTTACGACAGCCCTTAGCCAATGCCCAAGTCGCAGGCATGGGGACTGACCTGAACCTTAGTGGACTTAGATATAACATTGTTACTGTGGTCTACCTCGTGCGGATCTATGTTTTATTTGTATGTCTGACGTGTGACCAGGTATGACTAACATTTTCTTAGATTCCGTACTGTCTTGCACAAGTCCCATCGTGAGTCGCGCAACATACATCTGATATGTAAATCAAGCGACATTCACAGAAATATCATCCTCAAGCTCTTTCGACCATCTCGATGGCGTACAGTAATCATCTTTCAATGCAACTTCGGATGCTGATCAAGATTGCCTGGTATAGTATCTGCGATCATGGTTGTGTGGGGTCTGATCATGACGTTGATGTGTCTCGTGAACACATATAATGAACTTCTTGTGTAAGGATCGGAAGAATGGTGGTTCACAATCGCTGACGCTGGTTTGGTCGTGGACAGCGCTCGATTCTTCCTGGGCTTGGCAGAAGCTGGGTTATTCCCGGGCGTGGCATACTACCTCACATCGTGGTATCCACGTGCTGAGCAGGCAACGCGTATCGCGATATTCATCTCTGCTGCAATTATGGCAGGTGCCTTTAGTGGGTTTCTGGCGTGAGACCCCTTTCTTGATTCAGTCCGGCACACTACTCACGCACCCAAAGTTATGGCATTGAAGAAATGGAAGGGTAGGCAGCGCGTTTAAGAAATATTTTCTTTCATCACCCAAGTCTGCTTCTGCTGGCAGGATCGGCGGCCTCCACGGTTGGCAGTGGATTGTGAGTCATTTCGTAGTAATTCTGCGATGCAGTGCACTCACCCAATGTTATTAATACTAGTTCTGCATAGAGGGGATTGGTAAGTCTCTAGTCGTCGATAGATAGTGATGATCTGACTTGGATCTCTGCAGTTACGGTGCTCGCAGCACTCGCATGCCCGTTCATTATGTATGATGTTCGTGCATCCATACATCCAGCCCTTCGTCACAGCTCAATCCCGTTCAGGCTCCAGAAACAGCGTCATTTTTGACAGAGACTGAAAGGCGGTATCTCATTGAATTGTTGAAGACTGATTCGCAAGGTCTTGCTACACATTATAACTGGCAGTTTGTTGTGCAGGCCCTCAAGGATTATAAAATTTACCTCCAACTTGGTATATTAATTTGGTACGTGAATAAATAAATGGACTCCGTACTCCCTGGTGGGCTTGATGACATTTCATGGGCTAGCTTGACTTTTCCCAGTTATGGAATTGGATTTTTCACACCAACCATCATTAATGAGCTTGGTTTCTCTGCCGCAAATACCCAGCTCCTCTCCGTCCCTCCTTTCGCTGCCGGTTGTGCGTGGACTCTTCTTGTTGGGATTTATTCTGACAAGCACCAACTTCGTGGGCCATACGTGATTGCTGGGTCACTGCTCACCTTGGTGGGATACATCCTCCTATACACGCAAACGAGTCCTGGTCCTTCGATACTCGGCATTGTGCTCTCAGCGATGGGTGTTTTTTCAGCTTTGCCTATTGACCTCGCATGGGTGAGCTCAAACGCCGGAGGGGAGATCAAACGTGCTGCCGCCCTTGCCATGATGAGTGGGTTTGGCAATTTAGGAGGGTAAGTGGCGTTCCTTTCCGGCATATTTCATGATCTGATGGAACCATCGTAGAATATGTGCGGCATTCATGTTCTTTGATCCGCCACGGTTCAATGTCAGCCGTGAAATAATCCTAGGCTTGATGAGTCTCACGTGCGTCTCCTCTTCATGCTCCTTGACTGTCATGTTCGCTGACGGGACGTTAGGATACTATTGTCGCTGGTTGCAATGTGGGATTTCAACAGACTCAACAAGCAGAAGGAGATGATGTGTCGTGAACATGGTATCACTGATGATCTCAAAGATGAATTCAAGGATAAAGGAGATGACAGCCCGCTGTTCAGATATACCCTCTAGTTTACAACCGGCACGCGATCGTTTGGGTTCCTTTGCCGACATCCTGAAGTGTTGTGATTGTCACTTTCCCCTCACCTCTTTTTTATTTACTCCGTGTTTATTGTCCTGCAGGGCGAGCCCAGCAGAGGATGTTAGATGGACAAAGAAAGATATTCCATAAGTCGCTCCATAATCCAGGACGACTGCACCACCAGTAGCCATCGCAATACCAGTCGTGATAAGCTCTGTACTAACGGCAGAATGAACAGGGATAGTTGATTAAGCAAATTGCTGTAAAGTCACTTGACCAGTAATATTGGACCATCCGGTAATCCAAGAAGTAAATGCAGATCGTTTTGTAGACGCCATCTTGGCAGTGAAGTCGTAAACGCCAGCGCTCGCCTTCTCAGACAGAACTGGCATCAGAACGCTTTACAGGATATCAAGTCAAAGAGACCTACGGCATGGACGACGCGAGCTTTGCCATGGAGGCCGCGATACAGGTAACAAAGATGCAAGAAATGAACCAGCACCGCACCATAGCAAAGTGCCCACCTTGAAGCGAGGATAAACAATGCAACTAACCGGATAGCAGAAGATAGGAATATCCGGTGGTGATACCACAAGAAACCGACATTATAGCAAGGGAGAACGACATAGTCTCGCCGCTGTCGCCGGTAGACCCAGAACTCAAGTCGAACTCAGTTGTATTTGCCATCCTATCGCCAAAACACCTCAGGTCCTGCCATCTGTGCTTGAATTTATACTGTGTAGTGAGCGGCCCGCAGATGCGGATAAGATAGAGATAAGCAGGGATGGAAACAAAATAAATTACCCGACCAGCTTCTCATGGTGATAATCGATCATCACCGGGATTTGAAGTGGGTTTCACAGCGAGGCGAGAAGCGGAGAGTCCATGGGTTTGGGATTGAAATCAACACAACAGACGGTGCGCAACGTTGATATTGGTGAACGCGAAGTACGATCGACGCGCACCGCATTCGCGCTCAAACTCCGCCCACGCTTCGACTGCTGCTTGAACGTTTACCATGAATACCTGAATTCGAAATGTCGCCCTCGCGTCATCCTCGACATCCCTCGCCGTCAAGGGACCACTTGGCGAAACAACCGTCACTCTTGAGCCCTATATGCATCTCTCTTTCTAGTCGGCGTCGGATACAGGGTTGCATTGGAGGACGACCCACGAGGGACCGTCGCAGGTGGAAATGGCAAGAGGCTTAACCTCAAGCTCGGACACTCCCACAACATCTTTGTGCCAATCCCTGCTCGCATCACCGCTGAGGCCTGAGGTGCCTTCAGCCACCAAGATTGTGGTTAGCAGCACGAACAACGTCGCTTTGGGCCACTTTGCTGCCAAAATTCGAAGATTACGTCCCCCTGAGCCATACAAGGGAAAATCGTTCCCGCAACCTTCCATTCCCTGCTTACATGGCCTGAAAGGGAGAAACCGCCACGTCAACGTTCAGTGACAGAATACCGTCATGCTCATCATCGTCGAATCTCCACCCGTCTCCTCCATGTTCTGCTGTGTGTTTCACATTCGGAGTCAGCCACAGGGGCCCAGATAAGTGAACTGGCAGCGCCCTGATCATGGGAAATCGTATCAGTTTGTGGTAGCGTTTCGAGCCGGCACGCCCACTGAAATAATCTTCTCTTAAATCTAGCCTTATAGTAAACATGGTGGCATGGACGTTTGTTTCGGAGCTTGTTTCTGGCCGAGGAGCATTACACAGATCGGCATCACTCGAGGAGTCTTGATGAACTTTGGCGTGGGGTGGTCCCAACAACTGATATATCATCTCGCTTGCAGGGTCTCTTTACCCGTGGTAAGTCTCTATCCAGCTTCGAAGATGACCATGTTCTTGCAAAAGATGCTCATTATTCTTGAACCATCTCTTATCAAATTTAAAGTCACGAAAAACGTGAACATTTTATCGGCTGCGTGACAACACGACGATCACCGGTGGAAGCAACCCCGTCCATCCGAATGCAGACTGTCCAAAAGAGACGTTTGCTTCTCTCACAGTCTGTTTCTCTCTTCCTCGTGTCCCGCCCTATCTCCTCTTGCATTCGATTCTAATGTCGAATTCTTCAATCCGATTTCCAGTCGAATCACGTCTGCTCAGGCACACGATCTACATGCACGAGTATATATGTCCCTCTATCCAGCTATCTTTACGCGGTAGACCCTGTTTTCTGAAGGGTTCCTGATATATGTCAACATGTTGTGTATTATTCCTTTGTTTCGACTCTAAGTTATCTTACTTACTGCTCACGGAACGTGGGCTGCCTTCATTGAGATTGCATGCAGGATGCCCTGCCACGTACACATCGAAACCGTTTCAACATATTCAGGAACTGGGATTCTTCTTTGACTTCTCAAGGTTTTGTACTGGTACTTACTGCAGATGGGCCTGACTGGAACCAACCCTGTATGACGCTTAGCTCGGCATCGCGGCGGTTGCAGCTGCAACTGCCACAGTCAGATGAGGCAGAGCCTTGTTGTATTTTGTGCATTATGGAGGAATGCCTTGGTGCTTTTGACACGACAGTGTCACCTTTCTAGGGCACCCACAATTGCGTCAACAAATACATGATCGATTTGTTGTAGCCATAATCTACAGTGAATTACTAAACATGCAGATGTTTGGGCGACATACTCCATATCTTACATGTTGCCTTGGATTCGGGAGTGATTGGAGTCCTGCCGGCATTGATTACCGAAAGTAATACTTTCCATGGTTGTCTTGTAGCAAGTACTACCCGACCCTCCCCTACTAAAACGCGGAAGCATTCGAGCCTTCTCGACTGCGCCAAATTGGATGGTCGGAGGCTAGCGAGCCCGATCTTCCACACCCGAAAGAGTATGAGAGTCCGTAAACCGCCAAATTGCCCACTCTGAAAGCTGGGCGTACCAATGGTCCTGGAAACGTGGTCGAACATGTGTCGTACCCCGTTTCAGAAAATCGTACAGCCTAAAATACGAGATATTGAGCCAAGCCTTGGCCTCCACCCCATTTGCGTCCCGACCTACTGGTATGCCCAAGTCACTCTCTGACGATCTGAAGGCCGGTATCGGCATTAATGCCATCAACAACAAGGAGGCTGCCATCGAGGCTCCCGCTCTTAGCACCAAAGAGCATGCTAGGATATTAAGGAAAATAGATTGGCATATTCTGCCCATTGTCTCGATGTTATACCTCCTCTCGTTCTTGTGAGTTACGGTCAAATCACTTTCCGATTGTTTCAACCAATGTTTCACCTTCAGAGACCGCACTAATATTGGCGAGTACTGCTCTACGTCTTAAATGTGCCCACGTCGCTTACGACAGCTTTTAGGCAATGCCAAGGTCGCAGGCATGGAGACTGACCTGAACCTTGTTGGACTCAGATATAACACTGCTGCTGCAGTCTTCTTCGTGCGGATCCATATTTTATTCGTATGTCTGACGTATGACCACCTATGACTAACACTTCCATAGATTCCGTACTGTCTTGCACAAGTCCCATCGTGAGTCGTACAACATACATCTGATATGTAAATCAAGTGACATTCACAGAAATATCATACTCAAGCTCATTCGACCATCTCGATGGCGTATAGTAATCATCTTTCAATGCAACTTCGGATGCTGATCCAGATTGCCTGGTATAGTATCTGCGATCATGGTTGTGTGGGGTCTGATCATGACGTTGATGTGTCTCGTGAACACATATAATGAACTTCTTGTGTAAGGATCGGAAGAATGGTGGTTCACAATCGCTG